>JAIUZE010019633.1:0-11498 GCA_022085475.1 Heliosperma pusillum
TTTATTCTTATTGCTTGCGAGCTTTAAGTTTGTTAGTTCGTTCTTGCGAGGGTGAATTAATCCATATTCTTCCTTGCGAGGTTGAGTATTATTCGTGGCAAATTTGAGTTCCTTGCGAGGTAGGAGAGTTTGAGCACGTCATATCCGAGTTATTCGAGTTGTCTTGCGAGATTACTTGTCTAGTTCAAGTCTTAGTTGTTCATCTTGCGAGATATCACAACTAATTCATATCTTTTTATATTGTTTTTATTTCCGCTGCAACGATATCTCTGAAAAGGTGAAATTTTGGTTTATTTTACATCAATTTGGTATCAGAGCTTCGGCTCTTGATTTCCTTAAATTAAGACGGTCCTTGAATGAATGATTTATCTACATCGGGTTTATAATCATGGTTTGGGGTTTGAAGAACCTTGATCGTGAAATAAAAAGGTTAGAAAGGGAATACGAGGAAGCAAAGTTTTGGAAGAATATACACAAGGAGCTTGACGGAATTATAGCAAAGTATGAATGTCCAAGAGCAAAGAAAGAAGAGACAAAGATTGAGTCTTTTGAAGTCATTAAAAAAAAACAAGAAGTGAAGACAACAACAAAGAGTGGGATTGTAGAGAACAAGGGAAGTTCTTTAAGGCGTTGTTTCAAGTGTCAAGGCCGTGGACACATAGCTAAAGAATGCCCACAAAAACGCGATCTAACGATCGATGAATTATGTAATCTCCTTCCAACCTTTGTGCTACCTGACCCTCAAAGAGAGGAGGCGACAAGTGAAGATAAGGAAGAGGAGGTTCATGTGGATGATCCTTATAGTGTTGATGATCACCAAGAAGCAATGGTTCACAAGGTACATCTTCAAGCTAGTCCGGTGGAAGAAGGTGAGGTTATGTTTTCCAATATTGTTCATGAAGAAGGGAAACATGTAGAAGATGTAGGAAAGATGATATCTGACCTTGTCCAAACGAACAGTACAGAAGACTGTTTAATTCCGAATGATGGAACAAAAAAGGAGGAAGATGAAATTACCATCTATATTGTTGATCCACTAACTGATGATGAAGATATAGAAGATGTAACTGAAGATAAAATAGTTTCTTTTGAGGATGAATCTTACATAGAAGATACGACATTAGTTTATCCTCAGTTATCATCTATTTGTGATGAAGAATTTGAAGAAGTTTGTGATGAAGCTCACATGGAAGAGAATGATAACACAAGTTATGGCGATGAAAATCAAGATGATCTTACTCTTACGGCAATCTTGGGTGAGGAATTTATATACGATAATTTTTGTTTGGATTCTCAAGTTAGTGCACCTTATCAATCACCACTTGATAAATCCATTGATACGAAGCTATATGGTGGGAGTTCTTATTTCTTGATGAAGTCAATTCCTATTGATGTTCATGATGATCTTGTTATACCAAGAAAGCTTTGTTTTGAATTTGGAAAGCACAAGAAAGGAAGGCACAGCGAAGGAAAGCTTGAGAACAGAAGAAACAAGAAAAGAGTGAAGCTTAAGTGTGTCGATGGTAGAAACTTTGAGAATTACATTGAAGATGACGAATTGAAAGAGAGATTGATGGTGTTCGTTAATAATTTCAAGTTCTTGTTCAAGTTTTCTATTCAATTCTTAAGGATTGTTTTTGATCCGGGAGGTCGTAGGTTCAAGAATCGGGACGATTCTTTTTGAAGAAAGGGAGAATGATATAGGAGGGACATGGGTATATGCTCAAAATGCAAGTTTAAGTCACTCTTGAAATTTCAGATTCGTTCTCTTTACTTTAAGACTAAATATCTCGGGATATATTGCTATTTTTGACGTGATTTCACTTAGAGATGAAAGTACATGATGTTAGCTTTCCAACAAGTGGTCACACGCGTTATTTGGTTAAGTAACGAAGGAGATATGGTCATTTTAAGTTGAGCTGTCCAACTCTTACGCGGGTGATATAAACGACGGACTAGGAGACGGATTCCAAGGCTCATGGTCAACACGGCTTGGTCAACCAACACGGTTTCCAATGCTGGTGTTTTGTGATATTTTTATTTTGGTAAGTTTACTAATTCGAATAAAATAGTGTGATAATCTTATTTAATAATAAGGTAGTATTCACACTTTCCTAATTTCTATCTAGTTAGTTTAAGGTAAGTAGTAGTAGTATAAATACCAAGCTATGTAATCATAATTATTCATACAATTTGAGAGTTTAATACAAGAGTTTCTTGTTTATTCTTATTGCTTGCGAGCTTTAAGTTTGTTAGTTCGTTCTTGCGAGAGTGAATTAATTCATATTCTTCCTTGCGAGGTTGAGTATTATTCGTGGCAAATTTGAGTTCCTTGCGAGGGAGGAGAGTTTGAGCACGTCATATCCTTTATATTTTTGTTCATATACTTACAAAACCCACAAAAATACGTTAATTTCCGCTGCAACTTTATTAAAAACAAACAAACAGTTTCCTGAACTGTTTGAACCAAAAAAACGAGTGAGTTTTACATCAGATGGTCTAATCATTCACAAATTGTATGCAGGTATGAGAATATTTAATGCACGTATATTGCTTTTTCATGCATGTACACGGTAGTTTAATGCACATATGTTGGTTTTTGATGCATGTAAGAGGCTAGACCGCTTCGCGGAAAGGGTTTAGGACGGGAAAGGATTTAGGGTTGGATTAGGCCGGTCTTGCCTAATCCAACCCTAAACCCTTTCCCTTATCCTAATTCGAACGGCCGCGAGACCTAAAGACACCCTAGAGGGGGAAGAGTGAACCCTTTTCCGAGGGGACGAGATTAAAACTAGGGGAATGATAACCTTTAAGTAGGACGGGAAAGGGTTTAGTGTTGGATTAGGCAGGACCGCTTCGCGGACCCGCCTAATGCAACCCTAAACCCTTTCCCTTATCCTTATTCGAACGGCCGCGAGACCTAAAGACACCCTAGAGGGGGGAAGAGTGAACCCTTTTCCTAGGGGACGGGATTAAAACTAGGGGAATGATAACCTTTAAGTAGGACGGGAAAGGGTTTAGGGTTGGATTAGGCAGGACCGCTTCGCGGACCCGCTTAATACAACCCTAAACTGCAGCAGGAGCTGGGGCACAGGGCAGGACAGAATTCAACCCCAGGGACAAGGGGCAGACCAAGGGGGATCAAGGGGTAAGCATTGGTAACCAAGGTGAGGTCTACATGGGTATTCAGGGGTCAATCTGGGGGCAAGGGATGGGTAACAAAAGGGGAAGCTGCAAGCTGAGCAATGTTGGCCAAGACATGAGCCAAGACACAAGCCAAGACACAAGCCAAGCAAGCCAAATACAAGCCCACCAACACCCAACCACAAAATCCTGAAAACAGCCTACAACAGTCACTTGGGGAAAGCATAACTACCACCACACTATGAACCACCAGCTACCACCAAGCCCAGCTAAAACTTACCCACCTAGGTCCAAAAAAGTCCTAGGGAACCAGTCCAAAAACACAACACAACTACCCTAAAAATCCAAATCAAAACAGCCTACCTAAAGCATAAAGCATAAAGCAGTCTTTCCATTTCTAGCTAAAAACTGAAAGACTATCTCCAAAAGTCTTTCCTTGTCTTCCCTACTATTAGAACTATTGCAGAAGAAGGTCAAGGAGCATTGATGAGCCTCGTCCACAAGCTTCAAGCCAACACCAAGCAACAAACACAACCTGGAGCATGTCACTCTCAAATGTCTGCATTTTGTCTGTTTTCTTTTGTAATTGTCAGTCTGTATTTGTAGCCAGTATTTTGTTATCTTTCAGCAACTAATCGTGGCCCTTAGATGATCCTCTAGGGTTGTATTAGATCAAGCATTGAGGCCTATATAAGGACCCATGCTCTTTTGTACAAGGCAGTTGATTATTGAATGAAAAAAACTTGAGCATTGTTCTCATTTCTAAAATCTTTCCAACTTATGCATTGTCTTGGTTGAAAGTCAGGCCAGATAACTTCCTGTGCTAGGCTGTGGTTGTTGATCTAAGTCTGTGGCAAGTTAGATATCCCTGTGCTTAGACTGTGGGGTGTTTGCTTGTTGTTTAGTTCAAGTCTACTTACCTGTGCTAGGCTGTGGTAAGGAGTCTTAACTAGTCTAGTTTGTTGTTTGATTCCCTGTGTTGAGCTGTGGGAGTTGAGTAACATCCATATCCAGTGCTAGATAGGAGTCTAGGGTCCAATTCCTAACACACCCCTATAATATCACTGCAATTCTGGCATCAGAGCTTTGGTTGTGAGGCCATTGTTATCCTAACTACAACAAAAACACAAAAAATAACCCAATGAGTGAAGAGAGGCTTGCAGGTATTGAAGGCAAGGTGGATCAGCTAGCAGGCACTGTCAATGTAGTGCTGGCTGCCTTGAACACTGTCATGGAGAACATTGCTCCTCCACTGAGGGGAAGACCACCCCCTAGAGGCAGAGGCAGAGGTCGTGGCCACATGGGCATGGGAAGAGGACAGCCCCTGCAGGAGGAAGAAGGGTCAGACTCATGAGAAAGCAACAGAACTTATGAGGAGATTCCAGAGCACACTGACAAGCATCTCAAGGTAGAAATTCCTGAATTCTCTGGTAGTTTAAACCCTGATGATCTATTAGAATGGATTAGGGATGTTGAGAAGGTAGTTGAATACAAAAGTTACTCTGATATTAAGTCTTTTAAAGTTGCTGTGCTAAGATTGAAAGGGTATGCATCCCTATGGTTTGACAACTTAAAGCACCAAAGGATTAAGGAGGGTAGGGAACCTCTTAGGTCTTGGTCAAAACTGAAAAAGAAGATGCTAAACAAATTTGTCACTAAAGACTACACCCAAGATCTGTTCATTAAACTATCCAAACTGAAGCAAGAAGAGAGGTCTGTAGAGGCATACCTAAGGGACTTTGAGCAATTGACTCTCCAGTGTGAGGTCAATGAGAAACATGAGCAAAGGATTGCCAGATTCTTAGAGGGTCTAGATAGGAGCATTGCTACTAGAGTAAGGATGCAACCTTTGTGGTCCTATGATGATGTTGTCAACCTGGCTTTGAGGGTTGAAAAAATGGGGAAAACCAAACCAGCTCTACCTAAGCCTGTTACTAGACCTGCATACAAGCCTTACAGTGGTATTAGGATGGGAGAGACCCCTAAGACAACCAACCAATCAACCACAGACAAAGGAAAGGGAGTTGTGAACTCTAAACCCAACCCCACCCCAACTGAGAACAAAATCAGGTGTTTCCAATGCCAAGGGTATGGTCACTTCAGGAAGGATTGTCCTTCTAAGAGAACCATGACACTTATGGAGGTAGAAGAGTGGGAGAAGGAGGGATTAGTTGAGTATGAGGTTGATGACAGCATGGTGTTAGAGGTAGTGACAGCTGAGGAGGAACCAATGCAGGACCTGGTCATGGCTCATCCTGACACAGGCCATAACTTGGTCCTATGGAGGGTCATGCACTCTCAACATACTCCATTGGAGGATGACCAGAGGTCCTTAATATTCAGAAGCAGGTGCACCATTCAAGAGAGGGTCTGCAACGTGATCATTGATGGGGGGAGTTGTACCAATGTGGCTTCCATCACCCTAGTGAACAAGCTAAGTCTGATTACTCAAGAGCATCCACACCCCTATAAACTGAGATGGCTTAACAAGGGGGCTGAGGTGAGGGTTGATAGGCAATGCCTGATCCCATTCTCTATTGGGAAGGTATACCAAGATGAAGTGTTGTGTGATGTAGTACATATGGATGCCTGTCACCTACTCCTAGGGAGGCCTTGGGAGTTTGATAGGAACACCACTCATCAGGGTAGGGATAACACCTATAGCTTCAGGCATGGGGGAAAGAAGGTAACTTTGACACCTCTACCACCCAACCAGAGGAATTATGGGAGTCCCAATGTGCCAGAGGAGGTTAATGGGGTGTTGTTTTTATCAGAGGCAGCTATGATCAAGGAGATGAAGCAAGAACAACCTGTGATCATCTTGCTATCTAAGGAAGTTACAGAAGGGGAAGGTTCCAAGTTACCAGCAGAGGTTGAGCCTTTGATCTTGAGATACAAGGAGGTCTTTCCAAGAGAATTACCAGATGGACTACCACCCCTAAGAGGAATTGAGCACCATATTGATTTGGTCCCAGGTTCTGTGCTGCCAAATAGGCCAGCCTACAGAAGTGACCCAACTGCCACCAAGGAGTTGCAGAAGCAGATGGAGGAGCTTATGAGCAAAGGGTTTGTGAGGGAGTCCCTAAGCCCTTGTGCTGTACCTGCTCTACTAGTGCCTAAGAAGGATGGCACCTGGAGGATGTGCACTGACAGCAGGGCAATCAACAACATTACAGTCAAGTATAGGTTCCCCATTCCAAGGCTAGATGACATGCTTGATGAGCTAAGTGAAGCTCACGTCTTTTCCAAGATTGATCTAAGGCAGGGTTACCATCAGGTGAGGCTCAGAGAGGGGGATGAATGGAAGACTGCATTCAAGAAAAAACATGGTCTGTATGAATGGCTTGTCATGCCATTTGGACTATCCAATGCACCAAGCACCTTCATGAGACTTATGACAGAAGTGTTGAGGCCTTGTTTGGGCAGATTTGCTGTGGTTTACTTTGATGACATCCTAGTGTATAGTAGCAGCAGAGGGGAACATCTCAGGCACCTTGAAACAATCTTTGGGATCTTAAAGGCGCAGAAGCTGTATGGGAAGCTAGAGAAGTGTACCTTCATGGTTGAGGAGGTAGCATTTCTAGGGTACATTGTGTCAGGAAGAGGAATCTCAGTTGATCAGGAGAAGGTTGCAGCCATTCAAACATGGCCTACACCTAAAACCATCACTGGGGTAAGGGGGTTCCATGGGTTGGCTTCATTCTATAGGAGGTTCATCAAGAACTTCAGTTCAGTTGTAGCACCCATCACTGAGTGCTTGAAGAAAGGGGAGTTCCAGTGGACTGAGGAGGCCCAACAATCCTTTGAGAGGATCAAGAGGTTGATGTGTGAGACTCCAATCCTTAAACTACCTGGCTTTGATCAGCTGTTTGAGGTGGAGTGTGATGCTAGTGGGGTTGGCATTGGGGCAGTGTTGATACAAGGGCAAAAGCCAGTTGCTTATTTCAGTGAGAAACTGAATGGTGCCAAGCTCAAGTACGCCACTTATGATAAGGAATTCTATGCCATCATCAGAGCAGTCATGCATTGGGGGCACTACTTGAAGCCAAAGCCTTTTGTTCTGCACTCAGATCATGAGGCATTGACATATATCAGTGGCCAACACAAGCTGAATCACAGGCATGCCAAGTGGGTGGAGTTTCTACAATCCTTTACATTCTCTAGTAAGTATAAGGAGGGGAAACAGAATGTTGTGGCAGATGCACTGTCAAGGAGGCATTCTGTGTTAGCAGTCATGGAGCAAAGGGTGTTGGGGTTTGAATTTCTGAAAGAATTGTACAAGGAGGACCCTGACTTTGCTGAGGAATGGATCACACAAACTGGAGGAGGAAGGACTCAAGGAGGGAAGTACATGCTGCAGGAGGGGTTCTTGTTCCAAGGAAACAAGCTATGCATCCCAAGGGGTTCTTACAGGGATCTACTCATCAGGGAAGTACACTCAGGAGGACTAGGGGGCCACTTTGGGGTTCAAAAGACACTTGATATACTGCAGGATCAATTCTACTGGCCCAGGATGATAGGGGATGTTCAGGTTGTCCTCAGGAGGTGCTCCACATGTCAACAAGCCAAGAGTTCTTTCCAGACTGGACCTTACACTCCAATACCAGTACCAAACAAACCTTGGGAGGATGTGAGCATGGACTTTATTGTTGCACTACCTAGAACACAAAGAGGTAAGGATTCTGTAATGGTTGTTGTTGACAGGTTTAGCAAGATGGCTCACTTTGTGGCTTGCAAGAAGACTGAGGATGCTGCAAGTGTTGTTGAGCTATACTTGAAGGATATTGTGAGGCTACATGGGGTTCCTAAGTCAATAGTCTCAGACAGGGATGTTAAGTTCATGAGTTACTTCTGGAAGACACTATGGAGGCTCTTGAAGACCAGGCTTTTGTTCAGTACTTCTCACCACCCTCAGACTGATGGCCAAACTGAGGTCACAAACAAGACTCTAGGAAGGATCTTGAGGTGTCTGGTCAGCAAGTCTTTAAAGGATTGGGACTTGAAGCTAGCTCATGCTGAGTTTGCTTTCAACAGGGCACCCTCATCTGCAACAGGTCACAGCCCATTTGAGGTTGTCTATGGGGTTAATCCTCTTATGCCACTGGAATTAGCTAACATACCAAGGGAGGAGGTGAACTTTGATGCAAAGAGGAGGGTTGAGCAGATGGTGAAGCTTCATGAGTCAGTCAGAAAGCAAATAGAAAGGGCAAATGAGAGGTACACGAAACAGTCCAAGGTTCCTAGGTCCAAGAAGGAGTTTGTACCATGGGATTTAGTGTGGCTCCACTTGAGGAAGGAGAGGTTCCCAGCTAGGAGGAAGAACAAACTCATGCCTAGAGCTGATGGCCCATTTGAAATCATAGAAAGTGTTGGTCCTAATGTGAAACACCAAACTAGGGGCTAAGACAATAATAGAAACACACAACACAAGACAAGGACAAGATAGATAAAACCCTGTATTCAGGACTACCAAGACAAGCACAGATAGTTCTAAATGCAGTGAATCCCAAGCTAAACTCACCCACTAAGACTAGCACAAGTGAATGACTCTAACTCAGGCCAACAAACTAAGACTAGCACAAGTTTGTTGAGGGTTGAGAGCTAACCAAGACTGGCACAGGGTAACAAAGAAAGAGTGGAAACTCTGGTTTTTATCATTCAGCATTCTGAGTTTCTTTCAAGGCAAAAGGCTCTTTATATAGAGCATTACAAAAGATCCTCACCATCCAACATAAGACTACATCTACGGGCTTAAAGGACCCTTGAAATAACAACAAATGAGATACAAAAGTCTACTAGTAAGACGAGCAAAACAGACTGCAACAACTTCAGAAAAAGCAACTGAAAAGTAAGTTTGTCTCCTTCCTGAAATGGCATTGTTTGAGCAGTTTTCTTTGGGGTTGTTTTGGCTGTCTGGTGCTTCAAATGGAACCTTGAGAGGGACTTCTAAGCTCCTTCCAACGTCCTTATTAATACTACTAAGGGTCACACAAAAGTAAGATGCCTTTGTTCATCCATTGGTCTTGAAACCAGCCTGGCTCTCAAAGTGACTGATTAACTTGTGGGCTGGTTTACTTGAACTTCCAAGGATAATTTGGAAAACTTATCCTGGACTTTTTTGTAGCTAAGGACCTCAACTAGATGGGAAAAGAAGTTGGAGCCCTTGCTTGGACAATTGCTGTAGGATATGTGGCCTGGAACTGGTACTTGTGTCTGTGGAATCCTTCTGGCTGTTGTTGATTTGGGACCTTGTTACTCTGGTTGGCATGGCTTGTGTAGATGGTGTTGTTGCTTGATCATGAGCCTTTGATGGTGTCATAACTTGATTGTGTGTTGCTTGGACATGGTTACCTTTTGTTGCTTTTGAAAACTTAGTTGTTTGGACTTGATCTGTCTTAGACTGAACATGGGTGTCTTTGTTGGTTGTTGTCTGAACTGGATTGCCAAATGAGGTTGCTCCCCTAGCTCCTGCTTCATCCTCCCCAGGTTGGAAAGATTTGAGCATCAAATCTCCAGGGTTCTCTTCTTCACTGTCATAGTAGGGGCTAAGGTCTCCTATCTTAAATGTGCCATGAACTCCATATTCTCCTGGCAAATCCACCTTGTAAGCATTGGCTCCCACCTTTTCTATGACTTCAAAAGGGCCTTCTGCTCTAGGCATAAGTTTGTTCTTTCTTTTGCTTGGGAACCTTTCCTTTCTGAGGTGTAACCACACCAGGTCACCTGCTTGAAACTCCTTCTTTCCTCTTGGCACCTTGGCTTTGATTTTTTACTGCTCATTAGTCTTCTCTATGTTTCTCTTAACCTGTTCATGCAACCTGAGCATTTGTTCCACCCTTTTCTTGGCATCATAGTTCAGTATCTCTTTAGGCACATTGGATAGCTCCATAGGCATGAGTGGGTTGCTGCCATAGACCACCTCAAAGGGACTGTGGCCAGTACGTGATGAAGGGGCCCTGTTGAAGGCAAATTCTGCTTGGGCTAGTTTGAGATCCCAATCTCCTAGTGACTTCTTCACAATGCACCTCAGTATTCTCCCTAGGGTTTTGTTGGTGATTTCTGTGTGACCATCAGTTTGAGGATGGTGGGATGTACTAAAAAGCAGCCTGGTGTCTAGGAGCTTCCACAGGGTCTTCCAGAAGTAACTCATAAACTTTGTATCCCTGTCTGAAACAATTGATCTAGGCACTCCATGTAGTGTGACTACTTCTTTGAAGTAAAGCTCAGCAACCCCTGAGGCATCCTCAGTCTTCCTACATGGCACAAAGTGAGCCATTTTGCTAAATCTGTCAACCACAACCATGATGGAATCCTCTCCCCTAGGAGTCTTGGGCAGAGCCACAATGAAATCCATGCTGATGTCTTCCCAAGGTTTGTCAGGTACAGGCAGTGGAGTGTAAGGTCCTGCTTGGAAAGAACTCTTTGCCTGTTGGCAAGTAGAACACCTCCTAAGAATAGCTTGAACATCCCCTTCCATCCTAGGCCAGTAAAACTGATCTTGCAGGATATCCATGGTCTTCTGCACCCCAAAATGTCCTGCTAGCCCATTAGAGTGGACTTCCCTCACCAATAGGTCCCTGTATGAGCCCCTAGAGACACACAATTTGTTCCCCTTAAACATGTAACCTTCCTGCAGCTGATACTTGGTCTCTTTTACTCTAGGACTGTTCTGCAGGGTTAACCAATCCTCCATGAAATCAGGATCATCCTGGTACAGCTCCTTCATAAACTCAAAGCCTAGCACCCTTTGTTGGAGTGTCACCAACATAGAATGTCTCCTAGACAAGGCATCTGCTACCACATTTGACTTACCTTCCTTGGATTTGCTTGAGAAGTTGAAGGACTGAAGGTATTCAACCCATTTTGCATGCCTTGCACTGAGCTTGTGTTGGCCATTTATGTATTTCAAGGCCTCATGATCAGAGTGAAGTACAAAAGGCTTGGGTTTAAGATAATGGCCCCAGTACATGAGGGCTCTCACCAAGGCATAAAACTCCTTGTCATATGTGGAGTAATTGAGCTTAGCCCCATTGAGCTTCTCACTGAAGAAGGCCACAGGATTCCTTCCTTGGATGAGTACTGCTCCAATCCCTACCCCCCTTGCATCACACTCTACTTCGAATAGCTGATCAAAATCAGGTAGAGCTAGTATAGGTGCCTCACAAAGCTTCTTTTTGATGAGCTCAAAGGCTGCTTGTGCCTGTTCAGTCCACTTGAACTCACCCTTCTTCATCCCTTCTGTTACAGGCACCATGATAGTCCTGAATCCCTGTATGAACCTTCTATAGAAGGAGGCTAGGCCATGAAAACCCCTAACCTCATTGATGTTCTTGGGAATAGGCCAAGACTTGATG
>JAIUZE010019634.1:0-39593 GCA_022085475.1 Heliosperma pusillum
CTTAAATGCATGTGTTAGTGGGAATACGACGACGTTGTTGGGAGTTGAACGCTATGCGTTGATCGACCCGGCCGTCAAATGTTGTGTACTTGCGAGGTGGTGTTATTTGCATGTAGCGTACCGCTTGTTATGAGGCTTGAGCTCTTTTCCGCCTCTTTCGTGAATTGATCTACCGCATTCGGGGTAGGTTACTCGGCCGTTTTCTTTGTAAGAACCGAGTCTTGGATGCGAAACGCTTTATCGCATGTCGAAGCGAAAAAATGTCGATTCCGAGAATCTGGCCAGGTTTAGACTAGGGAGACCGTTTTAATTATCGTTCCTACCAGGAGGAAATGAGGTCTACATATACGACAATTGTAGCATCGTGTATGAGTTCAGGGAAACGCTTTATCACGTGGATGCCTTTTAATCATACTTGCCATGTACACGATGCTAGTGCGTTTCATTTACCGTGAGAGTTGTCGTCTTGTGTCGTCTTTGAATGCGTGATTTCATGATATTGTTCATGGTCATTGCATGAGTTGGCACCGTCATTGTCTTGGTTCGTGAATGGATGATAGTATGTTGGATTTTGTGTAATCATCGCATGACTTGACTGGTTTGTCTGTTGAGTCTCAATCTTATCAATCTTATACCGCTAACGGTGAGATGCAAGCCCTAGTGAGCGTATTCGATTGCCTAAGAGTGTCTTCCCTGAGTCTTTGAATAACATGATGGCTTCGGATTTGATTTCCATGTGATCTTATAATTATATCTTGTATTGCCTATCTTTTCTTATCGTAACTCACATGTATATTTTTATATGCATGCTCTACTTTTGTATTTCCTTATATGTACATTAAAGGTGATATGGCTGGGAGAACCCGGAGTTACTCCCCACTGATTGTGGCGTTCATGTTTTTCATGAATGAACAGGTTGCTTGCATGGATGGCTGTTTGCTTATGCTATTTTGGGTTCGGGTGTGAGCTAGCGGGCGTTGTCCCTGGATGAAACACCTCTAGACTTTGTTTAGCTAGTTGCTAATCAATTAGAAAATACCCACATCTATTTCGAAAATACCCCTCTATTTCGAAATACCCATCTATTTTGTAAGATCACTTTTACTTGTTAACCTTTTTGAGACTTCGTCTCTTGATGTAGTATAATTCGTACTTTAGTTTGTAATATATGACACTCCTCGTATTCTTTCCTTGCATGTATAAAATTTTTTTTTAAACTTCATATTTCCGCTATATATTTCACATGCTTCTATGTTTTATCTTTCCGCATTCGCGAGGGTTGTCACAAAAGCACTAATCAACCTTTAAAACATTTTTATCACCACCACCTAAGAATTCCTAAAGCCAAGGTCATCCGACAAATCTTTTGGTAACAAGCTTTCGGCTCATCAAATGATTCTCCAAACGCGTAAAGCACTGAAATCCTCAAATCACTTTTATATACTCCATGATTATCTTAATTATATCATTATTCTTGACAGCTAATACGCGGAAATTCCAAATAATAAATTTATCCCACATTCTAATTTTAATGCATCTAAGTCCATCGATTCAAGGAACAAATTTAACATTTGTATCTTGATTATATTCCTCAAATCAGTATCTAGTTATTCCTACCATATTTCATTAGTCTAATCACCATGTTTCTCCAACACATTAATCACCTCAAAACTCAATTTCCTAAGCCTTCGAATTAACGAGTTAACCAACCAAGGGGATACTCACTTCATTTTACTACTCGAATCTCCAATCCACATAACTTGCAGAACTCATCATTTAACTAGAGAAGCATTAAACTACCCTCACATTTCCGAGTACTCCAAATAATTATTCCCAAAAAGCTAGCTCCAATATATGACTTTGCAGCGACCATACGCATGCAATTCAAATGAACTCATATCTAATCCCATATATAATAATTATTATCATAATAAATATTTACCTCCTATTACAAAATAAAACATCATTAACTAATGACGACTCACAAATAATAACCCAACACAAAATCAGTTATATAATAAAATAAGATAAACAAATTGAGAATAGAAAAGGCAGATAGTCCCTACTTAAATGCATAACTTCATATGATAAAAGTACTATTAGTCTATTACATCACTTAATTACTCAAAACCTTGTAACCCCACTAGGTAAATCACATAAGCTTTAACTATGAAGTTCCAAAAGTGTATCCATAAGATCATTAACTACTACCAATAAATTAAACATATTCCTATAATCCCAATTTAAAACAATTCCTCAAATGAAATAATAGAGAAACGCCAAAATGAATACATAACTATTGACTTCCAATACAATCTTCTTATCTGAATTAACTTGGTCCTCAATATACACATTCCATAGTACTCAACCATCAATATATTAACACCATCGGGTAAGTTTAACGCAAAAGGACTTCTAACTCAAAGGAATACAATAAGCAAACACCATGAACGAGCTCCGAGATTTTCCTTACCCACTCAAATCATTAACGATTTGACTATAGATCACAGGAACCTAGTTCCTCTAATATGGTAAATCTAGCATTAGGGGATAATAGTCAAACCAAAAGCTCAATTCCACAACTTCATAAAACCATACTATGGTGCCTCAAACATCAATAACCACATATTTTTCTTCTCATCTATTACCACGATAAATTCTAACTTAAACCATCAAATAAAGGATAAGATAACTCCTCAAACTTTCCTTAAGAGTCACGATCATGATAAGCACATCCAATACAGTATCTCCAACCTTTAAAAGTAAACTATGGATACCCAAAAAAGTGGTTCTAATGATGAACTAACTCTATAAAATAATTCTTAAGAAAATGACTATATACTAGTATTATCTTACACATACTACTATATCACAAGTGAATGAAATATGTAAACAAGACCAAACATGTAAGTAAGTTAAATATAACCATAACATGTTAACACACCCTCTACGCATTTCTGAATCATACAATAGCATATCAAAGTAGAGATAAAATAAATATCAAAATACATAAAAGATCCATATTGGTTTCTACCCCATTTACTCTCCCTCAATTTAAATTAAGCCATTTTAATTTAGTCATTTTACTAAGCGAGAGTTAGAAGCGTGTTTTGTAACAACCGAGATTATAATAATAATAATAATAATAATAATAATAATAATAATAATAATAATAATAATAATAATAATAATAATAATAATAATAATAATAATAATAATAATAATAAGAAGAAGAAGAAGAAGAAGAAGAAGAAGAAGAAGAAGAAGAAGAAGAAGAAGAAGAAGAAGAAGAAGAAGAAGAAGAAGAATAATAATAATAATAATAATAATAATAATAATAATAATAATAATAATAATAATAATAATAATAATAATAATAATAATAATAATAAGAATAATAAGAATAATAATAAGAATAATAATAAGAATAATAATAAGAATAATAATAAGAATAATAATAATAATAATAAGAATAATAATAATAATAATAATAATAATAATAATAATAATAATAATAATAATAATAATAATAATAATAATAATAATAATAATAATAATAATAATAATAATTCATAGGAGTATAAAGATGAAAGAAGGGTCAAGGTGGCAGAAACACCTGACCAATCCGGATTGATACTCAAATCCAAAACCAAACTAATACATTATTAATAATCCTTAAATTAAATAAATTCCTAAACAAATTATTCTTCTTGCCACAAGTCTCTCCAGCCCAACATCTTGACAAGCAGCAACCAATTCAACTTGAGAATGGGGGCCGACAATCAGTCGGGAGTAACTAGGTGCTCTCCCAGTCATGTTTACAACATGATGCATTAATAACAACTAGATTTTATGCCTGTGCGATGCACATAATTACATTAATCTCATTTTCATAAATTTTCCATAACAATTAACTTATAAGACTATAATAAAATATAACTTTTAAGAAAATAATATTGATATATTGAGTCAACTTCAGTTTTAACCATAATTTACCAACTTTTTCAGGACTTAAGTTATATTTAACCTATATTATGAGCCGGAAAATATTAACATGATTCTCTCGTTCAAATCATTTATTAGGTTTACATATCTTTTGATTGATAAATTCACACACAAAAAATGATTCAAGGTACATAAGACTTAAGCTCTATAAGACAATACTTAAGACACTCTAAAGATTTTGGGTTGATACATAAGTTCCAAATATTACTTTTATTTGTAATCATATGTAATCATAGAACCAGCCCACCTTATTGCTAATTGTCCAATATGGAAAAAGTCTATTATTTGGAGGTTGTATATTCACCAAATCTACATTATTTTTCAACGCGTGATAAATAATTTACTAAGAATTACATCAAGTATGTGCAAGTAATATGAGTTTCTATACCTGAATGATAACATTTTTTTAACACGAATCTAATTATATTTATTTCTTGATTAATACAAACTTTTAAAAACTCTCTAAATAATATTTGAGAAACTTAAACGATTTTGTGTTCATATCTAAGTTTCAAGGACGACTCCTGTTTATAATCACATGATCACCCAGGTTATGATATTTTTCCGATGTGAGACAATTCCTCTAATTATTCATAGTATATTACACCTATATTATTTTTTCAATGTGAGACAAAATAACATATTAAGTAGTAAACTATTAAAATTATTATTTATGATACTTTCTTAAGTTATTATTTATTATACTTTTCTAAATTAATTTTGATGATGTAAATTCCATTAAGGTGGATATAATAATACAAATTTTTAAGAACTGTGTAAGACAATACTTAAGAGATTCAAATCACTTTGGGTTGATATTTACGTTCGAAGGATGACTCATTTTTACAATAATTGTTTTTGTGAATTGAAATGTAAAAGTTTTTATATAAAAATTATAAACACCACTTGTATATAATATAGAAAATGTATATTGAAATAATTAAAATATTTTTTCACTTTTTTTATGATACTTTCCTAAATTAATTTTTGATGATGTAAGTTTTAATAATGTGGATATGGTAATAAAAACATGTAAGAGCTCTCTAAGACAATATTTAAGAGACTTATTAGGTTGATATCTAAGTTCCAAAGATGATTCATATTTATAATTACAGGATCACCCCCACCTTATGACAATTTTCCAATGTGGGACAATTATATTATTTATACGTAGTATATTTACCACACTTACAGTCTAACATTATGTTTCGTTATTTATTTTATATTACTTTTTTTTGTTAAATGAAATGTAATTGTGTTTATATAAAAATTATAAATATTACTTGATTATAATATAGGAAATATATATAATAATAATTAAAAGATTCTCCACTTTGTTTTTTATATCTTGAATATTATATATGATATTTTTTAATTTAATTTTTTATCTATATGATAATATACTCTTAAGAACTCTCTAAGATAATACTTAAGAGACTCAAAAGAAATTTTGAGTTGATACCTAAGTTTCAAGAATGTCTTTTATTTATAATAATAAAATCACCCCACCTTATGAAAAATTTTCGATGTAGGACAATTGTACTATTTATACGTAGTATATTTACCGCGCATGTGTTATTGTTTAATGTGGGTCGAATAGCATCATAAGTGGTACACCATATTTTTCTATAAAATAATTAATTATTGATTGATAGTATTATTTATGATATTTTCCTAAATTATTTTTTGATGAAATTTTTGATATTCTATTTTATTTTTAAGAACTCTGATCGGGTTTACCACTTACCCGATCGGGTATGTGGTGTTCTTCACTCTTTGACTTTCGTTTCACTCCCTTGGTGAATAACTTGACTTTCATTGACCCCATTGACCTTTTGAGTCGGGTTTGATGATAGGGTTTGAGGTAAAATGTTGATTTCTTCGCCTAATTGATCGATCTTTTGACAACCGCGAAATCGTCTTTACTTCTTCTTCCTTTTTGATTAGTGAACCTTCTTGGAGTGCCTTTGACTTGGTCAAGCTTGCTTCACAAATCGTCGGGTTCTAGGCAAATGCTCGGAAATATAGAAAAAGGGCGTAGAAACGTCACTTTCCCTACAAAACAGGTTAAAACATGGAATTCGCCTAGAAGACGATATTAGCTCACAAAATGGCTTAACAAAGCACAAATGACATACAAAACCGAGCTAAATTGGGGATTAAAATCATACAAATATTCACTTATCAAACTCCCCCAAGCTAAACCCTTGCTTGTCCTCAAGCAAGCACAACAAGTATAATCAGGACAAGGGTTGCGAGCATTGGTTACTACACCATCAGGAAACATATTTCAACATAAAGCTTTGGAAACATAATGAATCATAACCCAAAAACAACGTGGGAAAGAATGATACATAAACATGGCTGAGATTTACATAACGGCGTAGCACAAAGAATTTCACTATAGATTTTCGGCTCTTGCATGATCTTTTGACAGGTGGACTCTCACGGCACACTCGAACACTCATTGTATGTAAAAGGTGATTTCTTTATATGTAAATGTTTTTGAGACACTCACCTATCTACAACTCATGAAAATGTGTCCGCAGTCTAATATGGTAAACAATTCAAATTACATGTCAAAAATCACAATGCACACAGAAAAGAAGCCGGAAGAATAGGAAGAAGGCTTTGGGAAATGGGTGAAAGGTGGACAAACAGTTATGGTTACTGTGAAGTTTTAAACGAGCTAGGAACTAACCAATGATAAATGGATACTCCATCCAAACTTTCGATCAATTTCCCAGAAGACGGATAACGAAGCCAAAAGCAACAAATTGGCTTATTACACACGAAACACAAGGGTAAACTTCTTCTGAATATTGACTTGACATGTCTTAGGAGATACTCACAACTTCTTCTTTTATTTCTTCCTTTTTTTTCCCGTTTCTCTTTTTTCTTTTCTCTTTTTTTTTTCTCTTTTCTCTTTTTCCTTTTGAACATACCATCACTTCTTGAACATTTTTGTTTTCCCAAATTCACTTTGACATCAAGGAACAAAATCTTCTCAAAAGAGCACCCATACACCCTAGTCTAGCTACTAGCTCAACAGGGTAGGCAGTTTTTATATGTAGCTATTATTTTGTGAAGCATTTGTATGAAGAGGCTAATTTTGAGGTGTAATTCAAAGTGAAAAAAAAGCTTCAAATCTTAGTGAATCATGAATGCAATGCTTATAGGAATGAAATGAGAACCATACTTATGCGTTTTGACATGACACATATCACAAGGAGAACTACACACCCCTAGATGAGACTGGGTATAGATGTACCAGTCTAAGGATGTTCTACCTTACAATATATGTAACTTGCCAAGTGTCAAGATCAAGCGTACTCACCTATAGATTCATTCCATGCCTACTGTGTACAAGACTTCCCCATGTATGCACAATTCAATAAATGTTCTCCACCATAGGGCTTGGTCTTAGTTCTTTTTTATTTGGCTAGCTACCCATGCATATCCCTCTTGGTGATGACATTGAAGATGAGGAGGAGCATGCTTGGCATTAGCATTGACCGCATCTTGTTGGTTCCTAAGAACTTGGGTGAGAGCCTCCAATATGACATTAACCAGAAGTCGCGTCTAACCATCTTCTCAAGGCAGAAACAAATCAAGGTTAGTTCTTAACACTTAGTTAAATCAATGAGGCTACCATTCAAAATTCTTTGTTTTCTACCCATCTCTCATTCATTATTTTAGGGCCAAGTTATAATTTAGGTTAGGGTTTACATGTGTGCGTCGGAGCGTCATGGGCTTTGATACCAACTGTGACAACCCTCGCGAAAACATAAAAGTAAACAAGTAATATGCAGCGGAATTTAGAGACTTTTTAAAACTTTTGAAAGAATTTTCGCGGGAACTATCTTAAGACAAGGTTCAAAGTAAATAAAAGAAGTAGCTAAGTCGAATAGAGTCGACAAGAAACTACAAAGGGGATGACAATCCCAAAATTATACAATAATCCCAATAATGTAAAAGTCTAAACGGCTAAAGGTAAATCATCTTGGAACGACGCTCGCTAGCTCATACTAGTGTCACCCCAAGTAGCACTGACTTGTACCGGTTCATTAATTAAAAATGAATGCCACACTTAATGAGGAGTAAGTAAGGGTTCTCTCAGCCATATAACATCAAAACGCACATAAGCAAGCAAATAAGCATATATCATCATGAAACATATATTTATCATGCCCGATATGAAAATAACATTACCATAATATTAATATACGAGTATAAGAATCATCATTCATCATCATTATGCAATAGAAAACTCGGGGAAGACTCCCTTTGGAAACCAAATGGATCACCCTTGGCTTGAATCTCACCATTAATGAGCATGTGCTTGAGAAGGTTAGGGACTCGACATACAAACTAAACATAGACATCCTATTAATCAAGTATTCAATCGAACATGTGGTCAAACATAATACCCACTCTCACGATAAATGACACGCAATAGCATCCGCACTTTGCAAGACCAAACGACTCTAAACTCAATACTCCTGGTAGGACGACGATAACAATATAAGCCTAGTCTAAATCTGGCCAGACTCTCGGGACAAGGCGTGTATCCGATTCGACATGTGGCTAGGCATGGACACATCCGAGAGTCGGTCAACAATATATAGAAGCCAAGTAACCCAAATCCGGCAGTTACGGCCAACGCCAGAGGCAGAAGAGAAAGAACGTAACCATCTTAACAGTTATGACCAATGAGAAAGGTTGTCTCAAAATCAAATTATCACACTGCGGCAATTACAGCCAAAGGAGATGAAAGATCAAGTAAGGTCAAGCGAGTGCGCTACATACAATGACACAACCTTGAAAGGATACAACATTTGACGGCCGGGTCAACCAACGCATTGCGTTCGCCTCCTAAAAACGTCGTCATATCCGCACTAAACAAATGCACAAGCATTAAGATTGTACTCTATCAATGCTACATCAAGTTTAACGAGTATAAAGGTGCAAGCGGGAAATGAGATTTCAAAACATCCAATAAACAAGACTCGATCCATCGTTCAAGGCATAATCGACTCAAAAGGGGAAGGATGCTAAAACCGTCACTAAACATGTGAGAAAAGCATGTGAGATATTACGTAGTCTTGACATGAATATTAAATGTTATTACGTAAGTTTATAAGATAAACAACACCATAGGACCCATTACTTCTGAAGATAAGAGAAGGAAAAGAAGAGGAAGAAGAGTAGGGGGTCTACCGGTCAAAGGGGAACGACGGCCGGGTACTCGGCTTAGCACCCTTCGTCCATGACAACAACATTGCATAACTCAGGGACTCCCTGCCGGTCGATGGACCGGCGGCCGATGGCCCGGCAGGGGGTTCTGTAACACCCCCATTTAACAAAGAGCCTTTAGCAAGACATTCCCGATTAAATAAGACTGTTACCATCTCAGTTGCCTGAGGTAGGGAATACAAAGTAACAAACCAAAGTACTTTAATTAAATGCCTTAAAGATTTTCCTATACTATTCGAATAACTGATAACTAATTAAATTACCAAAGACAGCGGAAGAATAATAAATAAATATAATGTCTATCTGAACTACTGGTGATCTAGACTACAAGCTTGACCCTCACGTGCCAATCCCATCAAACATCCAAGACTGCTACAAAATTACCTGCCTTTATTATCTGCTCCCCAATTAACCAGAAATATTAAATGGTTCATAGCAGAATGCCATCAATTAAAGCAGGCACCAAATTTATTTGATTAAAAGAAATAAACAAGTCAACCAAAGGTTGAGTAGCAAACTGAGCAACAGTAACAAATAATATTGTTATAACCATTCCTGCTATCACAATATCATGATACAATAATACATAATCCTGCACCACATCATAATCTCCCAATCACAAATACCACACGCCGCACAACGGCGCGGGTCTGCAGGACCACGGTAACAACCCGAACACCACCGTGCCTGGCCTACACAAATATCTCAGGACCACAGACCTTCAACACCCCGTGCCTGGTCGACCAATCTCAGGACCACAACCGCAGCTGTGCCTGGCCTACCAATAATTGCCTCATAGCAAATTCCATCTCCAATTCCAACAATAACAATATCAATATCCACAATTGCCAACAATAAAATCGCAGGACAACTTTATAACATCACAAGACAGTTTCATAACATCCCAAGTTAACTTTTATCACTTATAAGATAGCTTCCAACATCTTAAGGCAACACGTAAGATAACATCACAAGGCCACAAGTATCATGGTAAGACAATTCAAGGCAATCAAATCCACAACAAGAAACAATTAATTCTATCTCAAGATAAATAATTGAGTTATAATGACAAACTAACAAGTTGAGTAGTTTCCTACCTTTTCGCAAATCTTCCGAGCACAAGCACATCCATAAAACACTATAATTAATCTTCTATGAATCCGTCACAAGACAAAAGGTTGAATCCAATAGAAGTAGATGCAAGATCCCAAATTTATTTATTATGAGAATTATAAAAGTTAGAATAGAAGCTAAAAGACTTAAAGAGGCTTATATAATGACAAGGAAAATTATTAGGAAACTGGAATAATAATATAATAATAATAGTTATTAGGAAACTAATATATAATAATAATACTTATTAAGAAACTAGGCTATAATTCCTTTTCCTTTTAGGACTACAATCACTACAAATAGCTATATTACCCATTTTACATATATAACATTTCTAATACGCATTGACCAAGTTGACTTTGACTTAAAAAAATACGGAGTATTACAATCTACCCTCCTTAAAACAATCTTCGTCCTCGAAGTTTAAACTCCCAAAATGAGACTACCTCAAAATATAATTCTACTCAGTTACTTGACACTCACTAACCTACATGCTTACATGGCTTTGCTAAACAAAGTACTAGAAAGCCGCATGTTAGATCTCATCCCCCTTAAAACCGAACTTTGTCCCCGAAGTTCCACTAAGCGGTAACCACACGTACTAAAACCCACGGTATACCCAAACATCAAATATATGTTCCTCCTAACAACTATCTCCATAATACATCCAACATTACATTTTATAAGTTCTAACTAAACAAAATTAACTTAATCAATATAGGTACGACATCCTACCACCACTAAAACAAAGGCTATGTCCTCGTAACCTGGAAAACTAATCCTAATAAAGTACCAAACCTCGAGTTCCTCATACATTATTTTATATCAATATCGCTCAACCATGACACCTTAAAAACAACTGTTGAATCTCCTTACAACACATAATGCACCATATTCACAATTAACACAAATAGCATATCATCCCCTCTTTGTCCTTCAACACAATACTTTAATCAACTAAAGCTAATACCATATCATAGACATCATTTATATTACATCATTTACTATAATCACCCTCAAATATAATATCTATTTATCATTCAATTCACCAACCCAACCACAAATCCACAATTCTTTATGACACTTTACCTCATAACACCATAAACTCCAAAATGCGTATTCGTGCGTTGTGCACCACCAATTCTTACATCAACATTAATTACCCACTCTATCATCAATGCCATCTCAAAACACACAATACATTTAGCTCAATATCACCTTTTTTACACTGTTTAAGTAACCACTCATATTGCCTACCACCACAATATTGCCAGGCTACCATCGTGATATAACATCCTTCCTCACTTAGAAAAAAAAAGGTTACGCCCTTATAAAACTAACTCTCTCCCAACAAAACAATTAACCACTCTAAATCTTTTCATAGCACCTCACAACCTCCACCATAATTCCCTACAACACATTTCCTCTAAATACCATAACTAGTTCTCTATGACACTCATTCTCTATTTTACAAGCGATACCTCAATAACTATACTTAATACCCCCAACATAACCATTAACCAAACTACCAACCACCAACCACAGTTACTTACTCAGCTCCTATCACTCTATCACTCTGGTCGCCTATTAACACCAAAAGAATCCACATAACTTTAACCATCAGGAATATCTTAATTTCCCATCATAAAGATAATTATATCGACCATCCCAATTCAAAATGTTAATTCGCTATAGTAGTATCCCACTTACTTAACATCAAGTTCTTCGCACAACTCATTCTTCCTAATACTATGATTACCATAACACCCTTCATGCCAATACAATAGTAACATTTACATACACTTAATTAAATTGTTCATATAACTCAATTAATTAACAACCACATATAAACATATCCCAATACAGTTAGAATTAAAATCTTAAAAATATTTGAAACTAGTACCTCACCACACGACCTCAGAATCAGAATGTAATCAACAAAAGAATTACCATGAAACACAACTATTTGTTTAACATGTTATATAGTTGGCAGTTCACTAACTACCTCCTTTAACTAGAATCATTACAACACTATATATTTAATCATCCCATTTTTAGTTTTTCCATTCCCCATAATGTCTCTCCAACACCATCACCCTAAATTGTATATAACCATTAGCTCACATATTAGTATAGTAAGTTCTCATATTCTTACCTCCACAAAAAGTCTTATTGACATTTATTCAATTTGAAGCAATTCTTATATCCAACTTACACACAAATTAGTACTTCAGCTACGAAATCCTTAATTTTCTCAATCATGTTCTCACAATTCCAAAAGCCAACCTTAATAATTCAAGTAATAACTCTCCAAACCACTTTTATTAATAATCTCACTCATTTTCTACTCAGCCTTATTTACTACTAATAACTTCAAAGAACCGATGATGTCCATCCTCAATTATTCACACTCCTCCTTAACACCTCCAAAAAACTAATATTTATCACATACTGTTAACTTCCCAATCATACTTGACAATAATCTTTCCTAACCACTAATCAAATCCCATTCACTATCCCCAAGTACATAAATGATATTCATCTTGAACTATATATACCCTTTACTAACATTTCTCGAAACCCAGAATTATCTCATACCGTTAAACCTCCTAAAGAATCACACAACTAGGTTCACCTCTTATTATTTTAACCTCGAATCATATCGACTATAGATAAGCTCACATTTTGGTATACATTAAACTAAACTCAGAAGTCTTCGGTTCCATCCTTTCTTACATACAACGGGTTATAATAACATATGCCTTTAGCCATCATAAATATATTCATACCTCCCTTAATTTCTATGGGTTTTGAATTATGCACATACGTATATTTCCTTTCAATAATTTATTCTTACCTTCACCATACATCACATATCTTACTCTTTAACGCACTATTCTTATCAATGCCACTCTTCAGTTTAACATTCTATTCGCACCTACTCTCACAACTACATATGACGACATACCCTTCTATAAACGTAGTTCCTAACTAATCTTTTTTTTTTTAAACTCAAACAACCCAAACACCATAACACAAATAATTGTAGCTCAAATATACTCAAGTTAAGTCACATAGATAAGTTCTAATCATGCCCAATTAAAATTAAACACAAAATCCAAGTCAATCCCTGTGAAGATTAATCATCATATTCAACTTCACCCAATTTAATCATTTAGTAAACAAGCTCGTCTCAACTGCTTAACTTTATAACCTCACACTTCGAACCTCGTGATTTCTCAAAACTGTTCAAATCATCATTACTTTGTCATACCTTTCACATGTCAAGTCCAACCATTTTCATTCCATTTAAACAATACATATTAATAATTTAACAAGTGATAATTCATCACATAAGGTCTGAATATTGTTCATACAGTACATTAAGTCATCCATATTATTACCTAGATTACCAATTGTATCATTTATTACAATTCATTGATATCCCTCTACATGCAATGCTAAATACACACAAGCTTCATATTTCATTTATCTTTGCTACTTCAAGTCATCATACATCCAATTCCTTATATTCCACACACGTACTTTTCCTAACTCAGTTTCATCATACAGGTTTAACTCATCATTCAACAATTTACTTTAACACAAGTATTATTTCTATCATATACATTCATATATAATTCCTTCAGTTTGCCATGTCAATAATATTATTAGCTTACATTTAGTCAGACATACTTGATTCGTTATCCACAACCCTACTTTTAACGCATAAACTACAATCAATACATTTGTTAACACCTTTGAAGCAATTTAAACATTTAAACATTCAATATAAATCATTTAAGCATAGGTTCAAGGGTTCACAATCTGCATATCTCTTGACATGTTATTCTAATTCACATAGTTCACACAAAATTTTCAATCAATTTCACAAAGCATCCATCCATAAATACATATTTATATATATATATATTTTTTTTTTATAGAAGCTAATCAAAATACCCGATTAGAAGTCTCATAATTAATGACATTCAAGTTCACATTCTTATCAATCATTCCACGCTACTCCTCCTCCGTAATACAAGTCACAATCTCTTGGTTCCTTTATTTATTTCAATGTTTCTTACATTTCCCTTCACTTCCTGCAATTGAGTTAGTATTTGCATTATTCAAGATAAAAACACCCTTAAATTAATGCATCTGATGCGTGTCGTTATACACCAAAAATAAAACCTAAGTCTACTAACTAAGAAGATAGCGGAAGTAGGGTCGATCTCCACATGGAGGAAACTAATTAACTGAAATCTAAATCTGCCAGTAACAATCTGGGGGGGTTTAGAATTTGTTTTAACTAAACTAACTAAGATTAAAGGAAGAGAAATAAAGGTAGAAAGTAATATGAAATAAATCAGATAAAGAGAGAATATGCTAGGATTCGGTCCACTGCAATATCGGCATCTACAGGTCAACTAAGTCAGTCAATCTATCAATGAGAAGAGCAACGGTTTTCTCCTTTCGGTCTCAAACCACCCTAGGGATTTTCCAAATTAACTTTCGCCCTCTTAGGAGTCACCTATCAATTCTAAGCAAGCCTTCCCTTCCAATCTTTCGATCCAGGTCGGGGTTAACTACCTAGCCAGTCTCCTGCGTGCACTCATTCGACTAACCTCAATTAAATTGCTTAGATCGATTCTCATATTCAAGACTAACTAAAATAATCTATCCTAACATGCCTCTACTACAGTTTTCCTCATCCTAACATACAAAGGAATTAGCTACTCATGTTATTAACGATGCTAACAAAGACGATTGAATATATGACAATAGACATAATAAAATCGTAATTAACAAGCATGAACAATAATAACGCAGCAGTTAAGAAGAGTAAACAGTGATTAAGACTAAAACAAAGGTAAAAATAAAAGAGAGAAAGTAGTTTACAATCTTAGCAATCCGGCGTAAAGAACAATCCACGTCGAATAACCCGAATGAAAACTAAAGATTAAAAGTTCAGAAACTAGAAGCTAAGTGGTGATGATAAGGGATCACCCCATGACAACCTAATGACAAAAATAAGACTCTTAAATAAGCATAACACGACTCTAAACCCTAATTAAGCTATGGACTTAAGGCCCGTGATAGATTCCACTCGATCGAGGAAAAGAACCATTCGATCGAGGACTTTATTAGAGGAAATCACTCGATCGAGTAACAATTCTACTCGATCGAGCAAATCGTCAGCGGCTGCCACTCGACTGAGCACAAGACAGCTCGATCGAGCAACTCTTCTCTTCAATTCTCCTCGATCGATCAAATACAGAGTCGATCGAGGTCTTTTGGCCTATCGTGCAGTGTTGGACATGGCTTTGGACTTGATTGCGAGCGGTTTCACGCTTCCCCATGCAAGAGCTTCTGTTCGGTTCCTTCCATTCTCCTAAATTCATGCAAAGTGGACTGTTTCGGCTCGGTTTCTGCTACTACGCAGCTTGTACCTACAAAATAGTAATGAAAGTACAAAGTAGCCAAATAGGGGCATATAGTGACATAACATCACCTAAATGACATATAAATGCGTGCATAAATGGACTAGAAAGTCTATATAAAATACACGCATCAAACTTCCTCAAACTAAATATTTGCTTGTCCTCAAGCAAACTAAATACAGCTATATGGAACAAAATAAACCTAGGGGAATGGAGTAAGTCTCAGAGCTAGTAATAAGTCAATGTTAAACAGCTCAATGCACTCATTTAATCGCTACAAAGCTTAATACGAAAGTGAATGAATTTGTACAATCTTGGAAATAAATTAGACTTTCGACCTTGCAAGACTCAACCAAATTCGGACTCTCACGGGTCACTCTTCTCTCAACAAGCAAATGGTAAGTAAATATGTATAAGAAAGAGAGAAGAAAATATAGTCACTCACCTAGACTACGACTGACACAACATGCATTGCTAACTAATATGAAAGATGATTCAAGCACCGTACACACGCATAACCACCGTTCAAGGACAATCACGTGCCGAACATTTGCAAAAGTATGGATATGTGAGGCTAATTGGTAAGAAGGGGCAAAACAATTAATGGAAATGTGAGGGTAAATAGCCAAGCTAGTTCCTAACAAGACCGCAATATAACTCGTTCCATTCTTCCAACAATCAAAAATTAAGCTCGATGCCTTAACATATATAGGCATAAACGTCACAAATCCCATAAAACACCTCGACAAAATAATGATAAGCACAAGAGGTGTAAACAACAAAACTTCAGCCAATTATTTTTTCAATAAATTTTTCAATTTTTCAATTTTTCAATTTTTCTTTTCTTTTTCTTTTTCTTTCTTGGCTGACTGAGGAAAACCACTCGATCGAGTAGAATGAGTCACTCGATCGAGGCAACAACTAACAAAATATGCTCGATCGAGCTGAAATCTACTCGATCGAGCCATTAATCAACACTTCTCTTCTTTTTCTCACAAATACCCACTCCAATCAATGAAAACGAGCCAAAACTGACACAATGGCATAAAATACCTCGACTACTAAACTAGCTCGGCAAAGGTAGGCTCAATTTAGGATGTAGTTAAGGGCAACAGGCAGATATGGCTTTATGTGGAGTTAATGGGGTAAAAAGAGAAAAAGGGAGATGCAAAAATTCTCAAAACACGTAATACCGACCACAAACCCAATGCGTGCAGGCAATAAGAAATCAAAATTCATATACAAGCAAATGACACGAGGTGTGGGGAGTAACTACTCTCATTCCTAGATGAACTGGTCATGGATGTCACCAGTTATAGGCTCTAAAACTTAGAATATATAAGTAGTTTGCCAAAATGTTGAGTCAAGTCTAATAATCAAATTTAAATTCCTAAGACAAAATTCAATAGTTCACTACATCGATTTTATTAAGTCAAGAACGGTGCAAAGAATAGCCTAGGATAGACTTGTAGTGCAATTTCATCATGAACAAGACTCCAATCCGACTTGACTATATGCAAAAATAAACGTGATATTTTTGAATTTTTTCAAAAAAAATTTCTAATTAACATGAATTGTAAACGTGAATGAAATACAAATGCAAATGCAGAAGCAAAAGGATGTAAAACACCTCCCCAAACTAAAACAGACATTGTCCTCATTGGCTATAGCACAAATCATATAAGGGAAAAGGAAAAAAAACAACCTAATACATGTACCTAGAAATGAAATATAAACAGAATGGAAAAAAACAAAAGGAATAGAAAAACTCACAAAACAAAGGCTTCCCCAAACCAGCATCAAACTGGGGGTCGATCGAGTAGAAATGTTACTCGATCGAGTACATTTTCAGGCAATACCGCTCGATCGAGTAGATCTTCCTTACTCGATCGATCTCTTTCTGAATTGCACGACCGACGACTGTGAGCAGCTGATTTCCTCTGCGTATTCCTGCAAAAACAATGCCAAACGATACCCAAAGAAAAATACCAAGCATTGTCTAACAGGAAAACAAGTTGTTTTTCTAAACTACGGATTATTGCGTAATAGTCTAATTGTCTAACGAAAACGCAATAAATTGTTTTTACAAATTGCACGGGGTTGCAAACCCGGCTAATAACCACATAGGTTTTTGACAAGGCCACCGTCAGGCCTTTGACTTGCGGATATACACTCTGCTGTGGTAATTTCCGCCTTCTTCTTCCACACATACGGTCTTTTATGGAAGTCTAGCTCCGCTTCTGAATTACTCGAACATGTGTGAACTTCTTTCATCTTCGCTGGTACTGTAATCTCAACCGTCGAAGACGGAATCAGGAGTACTCTAGTCTTCCTCCTGAACAGTCTTATGTATCCCTCTCTACCTGCGCATACACAACTATAGAGAGAAAGATAAGAACAGTCTTAAGGAAATAGAAATTCCTTATGACGAGACAGAAATAAATAACAGAAAATTAAATTGCCTCCCCGGCAATGGCGCCAAATTTTGATGAAATAAAGTCTATATAACCAAAAATAAAGTCTATATAACGATAGAAATTAATATGAAATAACCACTCGATCGAGGACTTTATTGGAGGGAATCAGTCGATCGAGCAAACCTTCAGCGGATACTACTCGATCGAGCACAGGACAGCTCGATCGAGCAACTCTTCACTCCAACTCTCCTCGATCGATCAAAAGCATAGTCGATCGAGGTTTTCTAGCTTGGCACATGGTGTTAGTCAAGGCTTTGGACTTGATTGTAAGAGGTTTCATGCTTTCCCATGCAAGAGCTTCTGTTCCGTTCCCTCCATTCTCCTAAATGCATGCAAAGTGGACTGTTTTGGCTCGGTTTCCGCTACTACGCAACTTGTACCTACAAAATAGTAATGAAAGTACAAAGTAGCCAAATAGGGGCATATAGTGACATAATATCACCTAAATGACATATAAATGCGTGTATAAATGGACTAGAAAGTCTATATAAAATGCACGCATCAAACTTCCCCGGCAACGGCGCCAAAATTTGATGCGTGTCGTTATACACCAAAAATAAAAGCTAAGTTTACTAAATAAGAAGATAGCGGAAGTAGGGTCGATCTCCACAGGAAGGAAACTAATTAACTGAAATCTAAATCTGCCAGTAACAATCTGGGGGGTTTAGAATTGGTTTTAACTAAACTAACTAAGATTAAAGGAAGAGAAATAAAGGTAGAAAGTAATATGAAATAAATCAGATAAAGAGAGAATATGCTAGGATTCGGTCCACTGCAATATCGGCATCTACAGGTCAACTAAGTCAGTCAATCTATCAATGAGAAGAGCAACGGTTTTATCCTTTTGGTCTCAAACCACCCTAGGGATTTTTCTAATTAACTTTCGCCCTCTTAGGAGTCACCTATCAATTCTAAGCAAGCCTTCCCTTCCAATCTTTCGATCTAGGTCGGGGTTAACTACCTAGCCAGTCTCCTGCGTGCACTCATTCGACTAAACCTCAATTAAATTGCTTAGATTGATTCTCATATTCAAGACTAACTAAAATAATCTATCCTAACATGCCTCTACTACAGTTTTCCTCATCCTAACATACAAGGGAATTAGCTACTCATGTTATTAACGATGCTAACAAAGACGATTGAATATATGACAATAGACATAATAAAATCGTAATTAACAAGCATGAACAATAATAACGCAGCAATTAAGAAGAGTAAACAGTGATTAAGACTAAAACGAAGGTAAAAATAAAAGAGAGAAAGTAGTTTACAATCTTAGCAATCCGGCGTAAAGAACAATCCACGTCGAATAACCCGAATGAAAACTAAAGATTAAAAGTTCAGAAACTAGAAGCTAAGTGGTGATGATAAGGGATCACCCCATGACAACCTAATGACAAAAATAAGACTCTTAAATAAGCATAACACGACTCTAAACCCTAATTAAGCTATGAACTTAAGGCCCGTGATAGATTCCACTCGATCGAGTGAAAGAACCATTCGATCGAGGACTTTATTGGAGGAAATCACTCGATCGAGTAACAATTCTACTCGATCGAGCAAATCTTCAGCGGCTGCCACTCGATCGAGCACAGGACAGCTCGATCGAGCAACTCTTCTCTTCAATTCTCCTCGATCGATCAAATACAGAGTCGATCGAGGTCTTTTGGCCTATCGTGCAGTGTTGGACATGGCTTTGGACTTGATTGCGAGCGGTTTCACGCTTCCCCATGCAAGAGCTTCTGTTCGGTTCCTTCCATTCTCCTAAATGCATGCAAAGTGGACTGTTTCGGCTCGGTTTCCGCTACTACGCAGCTTGTACCTACAAAATAGTAATGAAAGTACAAATTAGCCAAATAGGGGCATATAGTGACATAACATCACTTAAATGACATATAAATGCGTGCATAAAAGGACTAGAAAGTCTATATAAAATACACGCATCAAACTTCCTCAAACTAAACATTTGCTTGTCCTCAAGCAAACTAAATGCAGCTATATGGAACAAAATAAACCTAGGGGAATGGAGTAAGTCTCAGAGCTAGCTATAAGTCAATGTTAAACAGCTCAATGCACTCATTCAATCGCTACAAAGCTTAATACGAAAGTGAACGAATTTATACAATCTTGGAAATAAATTAGACTTTCGACCTTGCAAGACTCAACCAAATTCGGACTCTCACGGGTCACTCTTCTCTCAACAAGCAAATGGTAAGTAAATATGTATAAGAAAGAGAGAAGAAAATATAGTCACTCACCTAGACTACGACCGACACAACATGCATTGCTAACTAATATGAAAGATGATTCAAGCACCGTACACACGCATAACCACCGTTCAAGGACAATCACGTGCCGAACATTTGCAAAAGTATGGATATGTGAGGCTAATTGGTAAGAAGGGGCAAAACAATTAATGGAAATGTGAGGGTAAATAGCCAAGCTAGTTCCTAACAAGACCGCAATATAACTCGTTCCATTCTTCCAACAATCAAAAATTAAGCTCGATGCCTTAACATATATAGGCATAAACGTCACAAATCCCATAAAACACCTCGACAAAATAATGATAAGCACAAGAGGTGTAAACAACAAAACTTCAGCCAATTTTTTTTTCAATAAATTTTTCAATTTTTCAATTTTTGTTTTCTTTTCTTTTTCTTTTTCTTTTTCTTTCTTGGCTGACTGAGGAAAACCACTCGATCGAGTAGAATGAGTCACTCGATCGAGGCAACAACTAACAAAATATGCTCGATCGAGCTGAAATCTACTCGATCGAGCCATTAATCAACACTTCTCTTCTTTTTCTCACAAATACCCACTCCAATCAATGAAAACGAGCCAAAACTGACACAATGGCATAAAATACCTCGACTACTAAACTAGCTCGGCAAAGGTAGGCTCAATTTAGGATGTAGTTAAGGGCAACAGGCAGATATAGCTTTATGTGGAGTTAATGGGGTAAAAAGAGAAAAAGGGAGATGCAAAAATTCTCAAAACACGTAATACCGACCAAAAACCCAATGCGTGCAGGCAATAAGAAATCAAAATTCATATACAAGCAAATGACACGAGGTGTGGGGAGTAACTACTCTCATTCCTAGATGAACTGGTCATGGATGTCACCAGTTATAGGCTCTAAAACTTAGAATATATAAGTAGTTTGCCAAAATGTTGAGTCAAGTCTAATAATCAAATTTAAATTCCTAAGACAAAATTCAATAGTTCACTACATCGATTTTATTAAGTCAAGAACGGTGTAAAGAATAGCCTAGGATAGACTTGTAGTGCAATTTCATCATGAACAAGACTCCAATCCGACTTGACTATATGCAAAAATAAACGTGATTTTTTTCAACACTTCTCTTCTTTTTCTCACAAATACCCACTCCAATCAATGAAAACGAGCCAAAACTGACACAATGGCATAAAATACCTCGACTACTAAACTAGCTCGGCAAAGGTAGGCTCAATTTAGGATGTAGTTAAGGGCAACAGGCAGATATGGCTTTATGTGGAGTTAATGGGGTAAAAAGAGAAAAAGGGAGATGCAAAAATTCTCAAAACACGTAATACCGACCACAAACCCAATGCGTGCAGGCAATAAGAAATCAAAATTCATATACAAGCAAATGACACGAGGTGTGGGGAGTAACTACTCTCATTCCTAGATGAACTGGTCATGATGTCACCAGTTATAGGCTCTAAAACTTAGAATATATAAGTAGTTTGCCAAAATGTTGAGTCAAGTCTAATAATCAAATTTAAATTCCTAAGACAAAATTCAATAGTTCACTACATCGATTTTATTAAGTCAAGAACGGTGCAAAGAATAGCCTAGGATAGACTTGTAGTGCAATTTCATCATGAACAAGACTCCAATCCGACTTGACTATATGCAAAAATAAACGTGATATTTTTGAATTTTTTCAAAAAAAATTTCTAATTAACATGAATTGTAAACGTGAATGAAATACAAATGCAAATGCAGAAGCAAAAGGATGTAAAACACCTCCCCAAACTAAAACAGACATTGTCCTCATTGGCTATAGCACAAAGCATATAAGGGAAAAGGAAAAAAAACAACCTAATACATGTACCTAGAAATGAAATATAAACAGAATGGAAAAAAACAAAAGGAATAAAAAAACTCACAAAACAAAGGCTTCCCCAAACCAGCATCAAACTGGGGGTCGATCGAGTAGAAATGTTACTCGATCGAGTACATTTTCAGGCAATACCGCTCGATCGAGTAGATCTTCCTTACTCGATCGATTTCTTTCTGAATTGCACGACCGACGACTGTGAGCAGCTGATTTCCTCTGCGTACTCCTGCAAAAACAATGCCAAACGATACCCAAAGAAAAATACCAAGCATTGTCTAACAGGAAAACAAGTTGTTTTTCTAAACTACGGATTATTGCGTAATAGTCTAATTGTCTAACGAAAACGCAATAAATTGTTTTTACAAATTGCACGGGGTTGCAAACCCGGCTAATAACCACATAGGTTTTTGACAAGGCCACCGTCAGGCCTTTCACTTGCGGATATACACTCTGCTGTGGTAATTTCCGCCTTCTTCTTCCACACATACGGTCTTTTCTGGGAGTCTAGCTCTACTTCTGAATTACTCGAACATGTGTGAACTTCTTTCATCTTCGCTGGTACTGTAATCTCAACCGTCGAAGACGGAATCAGGAGTACTCAAGTCTTCCTCCTGAACAGTCTTATGTATCCCTCTCTACCTGCGCATACACAACTATAGAGAGAAAGATAAGAACAGTCTTAAGGAATTAGAAATTCCTTAAGACAAGACAGAAATAAATAACAGAAAATTAAATTGCCTCCCCGGCAACGGCGCCAAATTTTGATGAAATAAAGTCTATATAACCAAAAATAAAGTCGATATAACGATAGAAATTAATATGAAATAACCACTCGATCGAGGACTTTATTGGAGGGAATCAGTCGATCGAGCAAACCTTCAGCGGATACTACTCGATCGAGCACAGGACAGCTCGATCGAGCAACTCTTCACTCCAACTCTCCTCGATCGATCAAAAGCATAGTCGATCGAGGTCTTCTAGCTTGGCACATGGTGTTAGTCAAGGCTTTGGACTTGATTGTAAGCGGTTTCATGCTTTCCCATGCAAGAGCTTCTGTTCCGTTCCCTCCATTCTCCTAAATGCATGCAAAGTGGACTGTTTTGGCTCAGTTTCCGCTACTACGCAGCTTGTACCTACAAAATAGTAATGAAAGTACAAAGTAGCCAAATAGGGGCATATAGTGACATAATATCACCTAAATGACATATAAATGCGTGTATAAATGGACTAGAAAGTCTATATAAAATGCACGCATCAAACTTCCCCGGCAACGGCGCCAAAATTTGATGCGTGTCGTTATACACCAAAAATAAAAGCTAAGTTTACTAAATAAGAAGATAGCGGAAGTAGGGTCGATCTCCACAGGAAGGAAACTAATTAACTGAAATCTAAATCTGCCAATAACAATCTGGGGGGTTTAGAATTTGTTTTAACTAAACTAACTAAGATTAAAGGAAGAGAAATAAAGGTAGAAAGTAATATGAAATAAATCAGATAAAGAGAGAATATGCTAGGATTCAGTCCACCGCAATATCGGCATCTACAGGTCAACTATGTCAGTCAATCTATCAATGAGAAGAGCAACGGTTTTATCCTTTTGGTCTCAAACCACCCTAGGGATTTTTCTAATAAACTTTCGCCCTCTAAGGAGTCACCTATCAATTCTAAGCAAGCCTTCCCTTCCAATCTTTCGATCTAGGTCGGGGTTAACTACCTAGCCAGTCTCCTGCGTGCACTCATTCGACTAAACCTCAATTAAATTGCTTAGATTGATTCTCATATTCAAGACTAACTAAAATAATCTATCCTAACATGCCTCTACTACAGTTTTCCTCATCCTAACATACAAGGGAATTAGCTACTCATATTATTAACGATGCTAACAAAGACGATTGAATATATGACAATAGACATAATAAAATCGTAATTAACAAGCATGAACAATAATAACGCAGCAGTTAAGAAGAGTAAACAGTGATTAAGACTAAAACGAAGGTAAAAATAAAAGAGAGAAAGTAGTTTACAATCTTAGCAATCCGGCGTAAAGAACAATCCACGTCGAATAACCCGAATGAAAACTAAAGATTAGAAGTTTAGAAACTAGAAGCTAAGTGGTGATGATAAGGGATCACCCCATGACAACCTAATGACAAAAATAAGACTCTTAAATAAGCATAACACGACTCTAAACCCTAATTAAGCTATGGACTTAAGGCCCTTGATAGATTCCACTCGATCGAGGGAAAGAACAATTCGATCGAGGACTTTATTGGAGGAAGTCACTCGATCGAGTAACAATTCTACTCGATCGAGCAAATCTTCAGCGGCTGCCACTCGATCGAGCACAGGACAGCTCGATCGAGCAACTCTTATCTTCAATTTTCCTCGATCGATCAAATACAGAGTCGATCGAGGTCTTTTGGCCTATCGTGCAGTGTTGGACATGGCTTTGGACTTGATTGCGAGCGGTTTCACGCTTCCCCATGCAAGAGCTTCTGTTCGGTTCCTTCCATTCTCCTAAATGCATGCAAAGTGGACTGTTTCGGCTCGGTTTCCGCTACTACGCAGCTTGTACCTACAATATAGTAAAGAAAGTACAAAGTAGCCAAATAGGGGCATATAGTGACATAACATCACCTAAATGACATATAAAGGCGTGCATAAATGGACTAGAAAGTCTATATAAAATACACGCATCAAATTTCCTCAAACTAAACATTTGCTTGTCCTCAAGCAAACTAAATGCAGCTATATGGAACAAAATAAACCTAGGGGAATGGAGTAAGTCTCAGAGCTAGCTATAAGTCAATGTTAAACAGCTCAATGCACTCATTCAATCGCTACAAAGCTTAATACGAAAGTGAACGAATTTGTACAATCTTGGAAATAAATTAGACTTTCGACCTTGCAAGACTCAACCAAATTCGGACTCTCACGGGTCACTCTTCTCTCAACAAGCAAATGGTAAGTAAATATGTATAAGAAAGAGAGAAGAAAATATAGTCACTCACCTAGACTACGACTGACACAACATGCATTGCTAACTAAAATGAAAGATGATTCAAGCACCGTACACACGGATAACCCCCGTTCAAGGACAATCACGTGCCGAACATTTGCAAAAGTATGGATATGTGAGGCTAATTGGTAAGAAGGGGCAAAACAATTAATGGAAATGTGAGGGTAAATAGCCAAGCTAGTTCCTAACAAGACCGCAATATAACTCGTTCCATTCTTCCAACAATCAAAAATTAAGCTCGATGCCTTAACATATATAGGCATAAACGTCACAAATCCCATAAAACACCTCGACAAAATAATGATAAGCACAAGAGGTGTAAACAACAAAACTTCAGCCAATTTTTTTTTCAATAAATTTTTCATTTTTTCAATTTTTCTTTTCTTTTCTTTTTCTTTTTCTTTCTTGGCTGACTGAGGAAAACCACTCGATCGAGTAGAATGAGTCACTCGATCGAGGCAACAACTAACAAAATATGCTCGATCGAGCTGAAATCTACTCGATCGAGCCATTAATCAACACTTCTCTTCTTTTTCTCACAAATACCCACTTCAATCAATGAAAACGAGCCAAAACTGACACAATGGCATAAAATACCTCGACTACTAAACTAGCTCGGCAAAGGTAGGCTCAATTTAGGATGTAGTTAAGGGCAACAGGCAGATATGGCTTTATGTGGAGTTAATGGGGTAAAAAGAGAAAAAGGGAGATGCAAAAATTCTCAAAACACGTAATACCGACCACAAACCCAATGCGTGCAGGCAATAAGAAATCAAAATTCATATACAAGCAAATGACACGAGGTGTGGGGAGTAACTACTCTCATTCCTAGATGAACTGGTCATGAATGTCACCAGTTATAGGCTCTAAAACTTAGAATATATAAGTAGTTTGCCAAAATGTTGAGTCAAGTCTAATAATCAAATTTAAATTCCTAAGACAAAATTCAATAGTTCACTACATCGATTTTATTAAGTCAAGAACGGTGCAAAGAATAGCCTAGGATAGACTTGTAGTGCAATTTCATCATGAACATGACTCCAATCCGACTCGACTATATGCAAAAATAAACGTGATATTTTTGAATTTTTTCAAAAAAAATTTCTAATTAACATGAATTGTAAACGTGAATGCAATACAAATGCAAATGCAGAAGCAAAAGGATGTAAAACACCTCCCCAAACTAAAACAGACATTGTCCTCATTGGCTGTAGCACAAAGCATATAAGGGAAAGGGAAAAAAACAACTTAATACATGTTCCTAGAAATGAAATATAAACAGAATGGAAAAAAACAAAAGGAATAGAAAAACTCACAACACAAAGGCTTCCCCAAACCAGCATCAAACTGGGGGTCGATCGAGTAGAAATGTTACTCGATTGAGTACATTTTCAGGCAATACCGCTCGATCGAGTAGATCTTCCTTACTGGGGATGTGAACCCTATAACCAAAGATTAGCGGACCGGACAGAGTAACCCTTCGGATCATGTATCCAATGATTACCCTGAAAACATCCAGCTAATCGATCTCTAATTTTACAAACATTCCTCCAATGCCAATAAGAATCAGTAGGAGGCTGATACTCATCCCATTCCATACCTTGTAAGTAGATGTTATCAACCCACAATACTTAAAGCCTATCGGTTTTTTTATGAATCCAATCAACAAGCTTTCCCACTGTAGCCACATTCAACATCCCAGCTTCCTTCACACATAAACCACCTTCTTCCTTCCTATAAGGAACAGTTTGCCAAGCTACTAAGGGCACTCTTTCTCCAGTCCACAAATAGTTCTTACATATAGCTTCAATTGTCCTTATGACCCCTTTTGGAATCAAAAAAATAGAGGAGCAATAATTGTGAAGAGTGTTGAACACATAATTAATCCGAACAAGTATTCATGCATAGCTTAATTTTCTATCCCCAATTCCTCTCATTTACACACAATCTTCCCAATCAACACATTGCAGCCATTCCTAGTTAACCTGCCAGGTTGAATAGGAATAACCAGGTATTTAATAGGAAGTTTCCCCCTACTCCACTGAACACCACCTCAGATTTAGATGATTTAACCTTTACACCTGAAGTAGCAGAAAAGGTAGATAGAGCTTACAACAGAAGCATCATAAACCTTAAATCACCCTTACAAAACATCAAAAGGTCATCAGCAAATAATAGATGAATCGACGTCAACCCTTTACAATGAGGATGAAACCGAAAGAACCACTAACAAGCACATAATCCACCACCCTAGATAGATACTTCATACACACACAGGATATGAGTGGTGAGATGGGGTCACCTTGTCTCCAACCCCTCTTCCCATGAAAATAGCTAAACTGTGATCCATTTAGGTTGAGTGAATAAGTTGTAGTTGATACACAGGTCATCACCATCCTCGTAAAGTTCTTAGGAAAGTTCAAAGCATCCATCATTTGTTTCACAAACTTCTATTCTATAGAGTTAGGTCTAGCATAAACATGCATATAGAACAAGCATGTCCTTGATTATAAAGCCTAATAAGATCTTGGCAAATCAAAAGATTCTCTAAAATGCTTCTTCTTTGGATAAAATCTCTGTGATTCTTACTAATAATATCAAATAAGACATGAGCAAGCCTAGAGCACGGGCTTTTAGAAGTAGCCTTATAGATCACATTACAACATGAAATAGGCCTAAACAGTGTAACATTTGTAGGTCTGTTTATCTTAAAATTGAGAGTGATCATTGTGGCATTAATCTGAGTCAACAATTTACCTGTTTCAAAAAAACTTATCCGAGCATCACATACCTCATCGCCCACAATACTCCATGCATCTCAAAACAACTGGCTAGTATATCCATCAGGAGAAGGTGATTTACCTTTAAGGATGCTAAAGATATATTCCTTAACCTCTACAGCAGTAACAAATTTACTTAGGATACTTCAGTGATCATTAGTACAACAATTACCTTTACATAGCACATTCTGGTAAATTTATAGAGTTTCAGTGTGGCCTTCTAGTAGCTCTTTATTATACCCTAAAATGGTATTCTGAATTCCTTACCCATCAGTACAAACCACTCCATTCTTGTCGTCAATCTGCAGAACTTTATTTTTATATTACCCTCTTATTAATAGCATGATGGAAGTAAGAGGTATTCAGATCTCCCTCCAAAGACCATTGAAGCTTAGCTTTTTAAGTGAGGAAGTGATGAGCATTTATTTAGTCATACTTCTCCCTTCTTTTCTATACTTTTTTATCTGTCTTCGTACGGTTTTGCGTTCCTTTTCTTGACTTTTACATCCCGACTTCTTGTTTGATGAATTTGTGCCTCATTTTTCAGGATTCGAGACAAAAAAAGAGGAAATGGGAGAAGGTAAAGCGGTTTTGGAACGAGAATATAAAATATGACGGAGAAGTGTTGAGAAGAGGGTCTCAGCTGGTAGCCGGCTGGGAGCCCCTCCCCCTTGAGCCAAGAAAAAAAGAGGGCATAAGTGACAGACACATCCGAGCAGGGCAGGCCACCGGCAGCCGACCTGGGAAGTCTAGAGAAAGAGTCAAAAGAAGAAAAACGTCAGGGGGCTCCCAGCCGATATGGCCACGGGCAGCCGGCCCACCGGCTCTGCCCACCTAACTCTTGATTTTCAAAGCTTTTCAATCAGAAGACTCCTAGCCGGGGAGGCCAGCAGCGGCCGCCCGGTTAAGACCTTTAATTCCTCATTTTACAAGTCTCTTATTATTTGACCCAACTATTGATGTAATCTATAAATACCCCTCTTCCTTATCTATTAGGGAGATTGTAGCACAAAACCCTAGATAAAGAATATTATTTCCTATTAAGCTTTAAAACTTCATCATCAAGTCTTAACCTTTTCATAATTTTGTCTTAAGTTACAATAATTAGTTAATAGATTTAGTATCTATTGGGTTGTAATCAAGAGATTGAAGAAATTCTTCCTTATTCCAATCTAAGTTCTTATCTTTTCTTCATTGTTGGTATCAACTTTTCTCTTATTTATTTATTAGTTCGTCTATATTAATTTAATCTTGTTTTTACCATTATTGTCTACATTATGTTATCCATATTATTACCTAGATTACCAATTGTATCATTTATTACAATTCATTGATATCACTCTACATGCAATGCTAAATACACACAAGTTTCATATTTCATTTATCTTTGCTACTTCAAGTCATCATACATCCAATTCCTTATATTCCACACTCGTACTTTTCCTAACTCAGTTTCATCATACAGGTTTAACTCATCATTCAACAATTTACTTTAACACAAGTATTATTTCTATCATATACATTCATATATAATTCCTTCAGTTTGCCATGTCAATAATATTATTAGCTTACATTTAGTCAGACATACTTGATTCGTTATCCACAACCCTACTTTTAACGCATAAACTACAATCAATACATTTGTTAACACCTTCGAAGCAATTTAAACATTTAAACATTCAATATCAATCATTTAAGCATAGGTTCAAGGGTTCACAATCTGCATATCTCTAGACATGTTATTCTAATTCACATAGTTCAAACAAAATTTTCAATCAATTTCACAAAGCATCCATCCATAAATACATATTTATATATATATATTTTTTTTATAGAAGCTAATCAATATACGATTAGAAGTCTCATAATTAATGACATTCAAGTTCACATTCTTATCAATCATTCCAGGCTACTTCTCCTCCGTAATACAAGTCACAATCTCTTGCTTCCTTTATTTATTTCACTGTTTCTTACATTTCCCTTCCCTTCCTGCAATTAAGTTAGTATTTGCATTATTCAAGATAAAAAGACCCTTAAATTAATGCATCCACGCTATCTACCCCACTCTTTATCCTTTCCCGGAGTGACCGGCTCAAAACTGAAAAGGGCCAGATTACGGACGTCTCCCCAACCTAATAAGAAGGCTCCTAAACAATTTCTACCCCGGGGTTTATTTTATTCGACACATCCTAAGTTCATTGGTTCATTTGTTTTAGGCCTTAGGATGGTCACTCTGATGCCACTTTGTAACACCCTCATTTAACCAAGAGCCTTTAGCAAGACATTCCCGATTAAATAAGACTGTTACCATCTCAGTTGCCTGAGGTAGGGAATACAAAGTAACAAACCAAAGTACTTTAATTAAATGCCTTAAAGATTTTCCTACACTATTCGAATAACTGATAACTAATTAAATTACCAAAGACAGCTGAAGAATAATAAATAAATATAATGTCTATCTGAACTACTGGTGATCTAGACTCCAAGCTTGACCCTCACGTGCCAATCCCTTCAAACATCCAAGACTGCTACAAAATTACCTGCCTTTATTATCTCCTCCCCAATTAACCAGAAATATTAAATGGTTCATAGCAGGATGCCATCAATTAAAGCAGGCACCAAATTTATTTGGTCAAAATAAATAAACAAGTCAACCAAAGGTTGAGTAGCAAACTGAACAACAGTAACAAATAATATTGTTATAACCATTCCTGCTATCACAATATCATGATACAATAATACATAATCCTGCACCACATCACAATCTCCCAATCACAAATACCACACGCCGCACAACGACGCGGGTTTGCAAGACCACGGTAACAACCCGAACACCACCGTGCCTGGCCTACACAAATATCTCAGGACCACGGACCTTCAACACCCCGTGCCTGGCCGACCAATCTAAGGACCACAACCGCAGTTGTGCCTGGCCTACCAATAACTACCTCATAAGAAAATTCCATCTCCAATTCCAACAAAACAATATCAATATCCGCAATTGCCAACAATAAAATCGCAGGACAACTTTATAACATCACAAGACAATTTCATAACATCCTAAGTTAACTTTTATCACTTATAAGATAGCTTCCAACATCATAAGGCAACACGTAAGATAACATCACAAGGCCACATGTATCATGGTAAGACAACTCAAGGCAATCAAATCCACAACAAGAAATAATTAATTCTATCTCAAGATAAATAATTGAGTTATAAAGAAAAACTAACAAGTTGAGTAGTTTCCTACCTTTTCGCAAATCTTCCGAGCACAAGCACATCCATAATACACTATAATTAATCTTCTATGAATCCGTCACAAGACAAAAGGTTGAATCCAATAGAAATAGATGCAAGATCCCAAATTTATTTCTTATGAGAATTATAAAAGTTAGAATAGAAGCTAAAAGACTTAAAGAGGCTTATATAATGACAAGGAAAATTATTAGGAAACTGGAATAATAATATAATAATAATAGTTATTAGGAAACTAATATATAATAATAATACTTAATAAGAAACTAGGCTATAATTCTTTTTCCTTTTAGGACTACAATCACTACAAATAGCTATATTACCCATTTTACATATATAACATTTCTAATACGCGTTGACCAACTTGACTTTGACTTTTACATAAAAAAATACGGATTATTACAGGTTCTGTAACACCTGCAAATGTACCCTATTTTTTTATAGTGAAAATATTTTACGGATACTTTTCAGCGAAATTAAGTTTTAATTTAGAATTTTATTTTCCGAGTCGAATTTAGAATTTCCGAGTTCGTATTTGGAATTTCCGCGAGTTTTCAAGTAAAACCCGTCTTAAGTCGTCTTTGACTTTCGTTGACTTTTTTCCTTCATATACTCCCTCATAAACCCTAACTCACTCACACAAAAACAACACAACTCAACTCTTCCTTCTTCTCTAAGAAAACCCCATAAAACCTTGCCTCCATTTTTGATCCGTCTTAGATTCGTCGCTACTCCTTCGTTACTCGCTCAAATTCACGTAAGTTCGTCTTATTCTTCCCCTCTCATCTTCCTCTATCCGTATTGTTAATAAAATTACCGTCTTTCTCGCTTTTCATTTTATCCGTCTTTCTCAAAGGTGAATTATTTTCATCATTTATTATATCTAATTGTAGGTGGAGACTAGGAAGGTTTAGAAATCGTTTAAAGACGCATAAAGGTAACGGTGAAGCGTTACTCGATATCATTTACGTGTTTTATGTGTTTTCTAGGCTAGTAATCGTATTTAGATTATGGTTAGTATCATTAGGACTCGTGTTGTTGTTGATGGATGTTGTTAGTTGTTAATTGATATGAGAACTGATGGTTTGTGATGATAAATGAGGATTTTGTTGTTGATAACATGTTGATTTTGATCGTGCCTGAATCCCGTGTAGGACGCTGGCTGCGTCGTGGGACGCAGGCTGTGTCGTAGGAGGCAGGCTGCGTCGTGGTGGCGCAGGCTGCATTACGCGCGGCCGACTGCAGTTTTCCTGCACTGACCCCTTTTCGTAAAATGATCATATCTCTTTCGTTACTTGCTTGTGTTGGGCTTGTGACATCCCGTTGGAACCGTAAGAGGATAAGCTATCACCTCCATTTATAATTTCTGCATTTTCATGTCTAGAACTCTAGTTATGACCGTTTGAAGTGGACCCTTGTTTTCGTTGGTTTCCAAACAACGTTGTTTTGGAGAGGTGATCTATGTATTTATTCATTATGCTTCATAAACTTGTTCTAATGCTTATGTATCATGTATTGATCCATTTTTATCATAGTTAAGTTTATATAATTCCCTAATCACATGTTTTGTGGCGGTTTTTGGTATGTCCCACTTTGAGTCGGTTTTTACAAATGTTACGTTTTGAGCACTATTTTGGTATGTGCTTTGTACTCTTATTCCCTTGGCTACCTGCACGTTTGTAAGGCTGGAATGTCGGAACGGGGATGTATCCTACTGCTTAATTGCATGTGTTAGTGGGCATACGACGACGTTGTTGGGAGGCGAACGCTATGCGTTGATCGACCCGGCCGTCAAATGTTGTGTACTTGCGAGGTGGTGTTATTTGCATGTAGCGTTCCGCTTGTTATGTGGCTTGAGCTCTTTTCCGCCTCTTTTGTGAATTGTTCTACCGAATTTAGGGTACTCGGCGTCTATGATTGACCGAGTCTTGGATGCGAAATGTTATCGCATGTCGAATCGGAAAATGTGATTCCGAGAATCTGGCCAGGTTAATACTAGGACCGTATTATTATCGTCGTACTTTCAGGAGGAAATTAGTCTACATATACGAAATGTGATCGTGTATGCGTTCAGGGAAATGTGATCTCGTGGAAGCCTTTTATTCATACTTGCAATGTACACGGTGCTAGTGCGTTTCATTTACCATGAGAGATGTCTTCTTTGTGTCGTTGTTCTTGTATGCGTGATTTCATGACTTATTATTCATGGTCATTGTATGATTGGGCATCGTCAATGTATTGGTACGTTTGAATGGATGATAATATGATGGATTTATTGTGATCATCGCATGGCTTGGCATGGTTATTTGTCGAGTCTCAATCTTATCAAACTTATACCGCTAACGGTGAGATGCAAGCCCTAGTGAGCGTATTCGGTTGCCTAAGAGTGTTTTCCCCGAGTCTTTGTGTCACATGATGGATTCGGATTTGTATTCTATATGCTCTTATCATTATATATTGAATTGCCTATCTATTCTTATCGTATCTCACTTGTATATCTATATATGCATGCTTCTACTTTGGTATTTCGTTCTATGTACGTTTGATGTGATATGGCTGGGAGAACCTGGAGTTACTCCCCACTGACTGTGGCGTTCATGTTTTTCATGGATGAACAGGTTGCTTGATTGGATGGCATTTTGCTTGATATTTTGGGTTCGGGTGTGAGCTAGCGGGCGTTGTCCCTGGATGAAACACCTCTAGACATTCTTTAGCTAGATGCTAATAGCTTTGTCTTTTGTTAACACTTAGAGAGACTACGTCTCTTGTGGTATTTTTATTTGGTTTGTAATATTTGACACTCCTTGTATTTTCTATTGGCATGTAAAAAGTTTTAAAAACACCGTAGTTTCGCTATTTAAATCACATGCTTGTATGTTTTATTTCCGCATTCGCGAGGGTTGTCACAGTTGGTATCAGAGCTTTATCGCTCCCGACGCACACACGTGAACCCTAAACTTAAACTACTTGACCTTGAAATAATAAATGAGAGATGGGTAGACTTAAGGACCTAAGGTGGTAGTCTTTGGTGTACTTGATGTTTGTTAGGTTCTAACTTGTTTGTTGATTGTGTTGAGTGATGTTATGTTTGTTTGTATCTACCGTCTTAAGGTGGATCATGTGTTACCTAGAAGAAGTATCCTTTACCGAAGATTGAAGATTGACAAGCCTAATTGAAGTGTATTTCTTCCTCATCGATGATTTCTCTCGTCCTTAATGTATCATGCTCTCTTCCTTCTATCTAAGTGCTTCTTTCTCTTCCAACTTGTTTGCCTCTTGGAAATTACTCTTGATAGTTTCCTCCATCTTACCATTGATATCCTTACCTTCCTCTTGTAACATTTTTGTGGATGCCATACCCTTTTGGTTGTGGTATATTATACTTGGTCGGAAGAATTTTGGACTTTGTAGAATGTTAGTGTTGGTTAGAATGAATTTGGAATTTGAAGTAAATGGTGTAGATCTAAGTTCACCCTATATTGATGATTGGTTTTAACTCTAAGGAATGGTAGTAAGATAAGTTTGATGATTTTAATGCTTGATGCTTGCCATGACTCATGTGTGAATAGTTCATGATATTCGATGGTGTAAGGTTGAATGAGTTGGCTAGGACTTCTTAACCCATTAGTGATTTAATCTTTTGAACTTAGGAGTTTAGTAATATTAGAGTGTCTTGAGGATCATATCTAAATTGGAGCTAGTTGTTCTAAGTGAGAATATTTGGATGATACCTTGAGGTGTAAAATGCTTTTGAGACTAAGTGACTTTTTGTGGATTCTAGTGTATGTGTTAGAGTACACGCTTAGTGGAAAAGTACTTGGCTATAATTCTTGGATTTAAAAATATGATCTTATATCATAGTATCGGAGACTTGGTTGAGGTAGTAAGTCGTCGTGATTGTAAACCCATGTTACTTAAGGATTATGGTCATGAGTGGAATCTGATTAGATTGGTTATGTCGGTGATGTTATATGATGTTGATAATGATGTTTTGTTCGATGTTCTACCTTGTGGGCCGTAGGAGTTGAAAAGAGATTAGTATGGAGAATTCCTTATTGGTTCTTCGTTTTTTTAAAACCTTTGGAAATATGTCGATTTATGGAGTTGAGAGAATGTTACTATGCTTGAGTTGCAATTCCGCAATTGGGAATCCGTGTTATATGAAAGGGTGGATGAATTGGGTTGTAATCGATTTGTTAAATCTAGGTGTACCTTAATTTGATGATTTGTGGTACGATGGTCCCTTGTGAGAGACCTTTGTTATCGGGATGAGTTGCTTTGTTATCGCCCGGAGTTTGAAAAGGGAATTTTTTAGATTAAACCTTAAACCTCTTTCTCATACCATTATCCCTTTCCATTTCCTTTCATGCAATTTCCTACTAAACCCGATTCCTAGGAAATTGTTTTCTCTTATCTTTTCCTTTGCTTGGCTATCTTCATAGCTATATCTATCCAATATCTAGCTTTTGGCTCCCTGCCTCTAGCGTTCCTCTAATTTTCATCCGATCTTATCGCGTTCGTGTTTCCCTTGAAATCTCCTATCGTTTCCAATGTGATGGTGTCATTGTCTTTCCTCTGGTGAGATGATTAGATTGTTAGCTAGCTTCGTGTTGATTTTGATCATGAATAGGATTGGGATTTAAACCTTAGGATGAATCTGTTGGTGGTATTGTACTCTCTTGGTGGCTTCATTTATTGAGCTTGCTAGTGTAGTGCTATTTTGGAAATCAAGTTGAGCGAGATGATATTCGTTGTTGTTGAGTATTATATCGGTTGCTTGGGATATCATTTGGGAATTAGATGTCTCTAATTGGTGGATTCTAAAAGAGACTTTGCTTTATGGTAATTGAGTTGGTACCCAAAGTTTGAGGAGTTTTGTCATAAATGAAAATCGATTCATTTTGAGTTTTAGATAAACTAGATAATTTGAATGGTTGTCTGATTGCCAAGTGATTGGTCATTTGTGGTTGAAATTAGTAATTCTCTTTTATTCTCAAGGAATCATAGTTTGAGATTGAGAAATGTTCGTTGCAAGCTTTGGATAGTGAGTCCTCAGTTGTTATGGATTATAGAGATAGAATGGTGAACCCATTTATCTTGAGGATTAGTAATCACCGTAGTTTGATAATGTGACTATTTATATTTGAGGCTTCGATCGTAGTAATGATCGAATTAAGGATGTTATGGCGTATTAAAGAATCTTTATAACCGATAATGGATTGTGGATTTTCCCTTGTCGTGAGACTTTGGATGAGGCTAGTTGGATCTTAATAATTATGTTTGGTTTTGCATGGGAGTGTGTTTTGATTTTCGAGGATGAAGAAAGTTCTTTGTAAATTTAGGATAATGAGTTTGAAGTAAATCAGATTAAAGGATTTCATGGTAAGTCCTTTACTTTGTGGTTGTTAGCTATCATGTTTCCATAGATAAATATTTTGTTGGTAGTTTCTAGTAAGAGTTTTGATGAAACTAAGAAGATTAGAGTGCGTAATAAATCTTTCATGTGGATTGTTAGTTGTGGAGTCTACCGTGCCGATGGACCTTAGTAGATTCTAATTGGATTCGAATAATTGGGATTTGTTACTCGAAGTTTCGTGATTATGGAATATTTTTGTAGGAATTATGATGATTGAAAATGATGAGTTGCAAATTGGGTAAATTGCATTATCTTGAGGATTTGGTTTATTAGTAGAGTTAGTGATGTCGAATTCTTGTAGATCTTCCTGCCGACTTCATCGTGAATCTTCCTATCCCTAAGAGTTCGATTTGTTTCATTTTTGTGTGTTTTGTATATATTTTGTTATCGTGATTTGTGAACTTTAAGTTCAAGTCGCTCTATGTACGTGTAATGTCTTGTTATTTGATTTTATCTTTGATAAAACTTTCAAATTTCCATATTATATTTCTAATTTAACGTTTCAAAGAAGTCTAAAGATGGTTTGTGTACCCTCTTTTTGGAGAAAACGGATTTCTTTTGTTTTTATATTTTGATTTTTGCGTTTGGTTGGATGTTTGCACTTGTTATTGGAGACGTCTGATAACTAGTCCTGCACTTACTAACGTTGTTTTGAATTTCGATTTCACTAATTCGACATTGATTTGATTTTTGATAGCTAGAGTTCTTGTTCGCGACGGGCACTCTTGTGATTCGTAAATAAAGTTTCACACTTATGAAAATCCTCTTTAAATCGTTTTCGAGAAGAACTTCGTTTCATAAATGTTTCTTTTGTAAAAGTTTTAGTATTAATTTTGAAAACCGATTCTTGTCCTTGATACTTTTATTATCTACTCTCAAGTTTCGAGGACGAAACTTTTTAAAAGGAGGGGTGATTATAACACCCGGAAATCTACCCTATTTTTATAGTGAAAATATTTTACGGATACTTTTCAGCAAATTTAAGTTTTAATATAGAATTTTATGGTCCGAGTCGAATTTAGAATTTCCGAGTTCGTATTTGGAATTTCCGCGAGTTTTCAAGTAAAACCCGTCTTGAGCCGTCTTTGACTTTTCTTGACTTTTGAGCCGTCTTTGACTTTCGTTGACTTTTTCCTTCATATACTCCCTCAAACCCTAAATCCTTCATTCATTTCCACTTACTCTTTCTTCCTCATCAAACCACCAAAACTTTGCCTCCATTTTTGATCCGTCTTCAAATCGTCACTACTCCTTCGTTACTCGCTCAAATTCACGTAAGTTCGTCTTATTCTTCCCCTCTTATCTTCCTCTATCCGTATTGGTAATAAAATTACCGTCTTTCTCGCTTTTTAAATTATCCGTCTTTCTCAAGGTGAATGATATTCATCTTTTATTATCTAGTTGTATGTAGGTGGAGACTAGGAAGGTTTAGAATCGATTAAAGACGCGTAAAGGTAACGGTGAAGGGTTACTCGATATCATTTACGTGTTTTACATGATTTCTATGTTAGAATTCGTATTTAGAATACGATTAGAAAGCTTAGGAATTGTATTATTACTAATGATTGTTGTTAGTTGAGGACTTTTGATGATGATTAGTGATTGTTGATAGTTGTTAGAAGTGAATTATGAAAATTGAAAATGTTTGAATATATGTTGAAGGCTCACGGGTGATTTGGTAACACATCTCACGGTCGTGAAATACAAGTCACGGTCGTGACTTGTGCAGTTTCACTGCACTAACCCTTTTTGGTAGAATGATCATATCTCCTTCGTTACTTGCTTGTTTTGGGCTTGTGACCACTCGTTGGAACCGTAAGAGGATAAGCTATCACCTCGGCTTGGAATTTCTGTTTTTGCCATGTCTAGAACTCTAGTTATGACAGTTTGAAGTGAACCCTTGTTTTAGTTAGTTTCCAAACTTGTTGTTTTGGAGAGGTATCTATGTTTCTTCTTTATTATGCTTCTTAAACTTGGTCTAATGCTTATGTATCATGTATTGATTCATGTTTATCATATTTACATTTATATAATGCCATATTCTCATGTTTTGTGACGGTTTGTGATATGTTCCCCTTTGAGTCAGTTTTTACAAATGATACGGTTTGAGCACTATTTTGTCTTGTGCTTTGTACTCTCATTCCCTTGGCTACCTTCCCGTTCGTAAGGCTGGAATGTCGAAACGGAGAGGTATCCTACTGCTTAAATGCATGTGTTAGTGGGCATACGACGACGTTGTTGGGAGTTGAACGCTATGCTTTGATCGACCCGGCCGTCAAATGTTGTGTACTTGCGAGGTGGTGTTATTTGCATGTAGCGTACCGCTTGTTATGAGGCTTGTGCTCTTTTCCGCCTCTTTCGTGAATTGATCTACCGAATTTGGGGTACTCGGCGTCTATGATTGACCGAGTCTTTGATGCGAAACGTCATCGCATGTCGAATCGGAAAATGGTTTATTCCGAGATTCTGGCCAGATTTAGACTAGGACCGGATATTTATTATCGTCGTGCTACCAGGAGGAAATTAGTCTACATATACGAAATGTAGCATCGTGTATGAGTTCAGGGAAATGTTATATCCCGTGGATGCCTGTTAATCATACTTGCCATGTACACGATTCTAGTGCGTTTCATTTACCGTGAGAGATGTCGTCTTTGTGTCGTCGTTCTTGAATGCGTGATTTCATGATATTATTCATGGTCATTGCATGATTGGGCAC
>JAIUZE010019635.1:0-32490 GCA_022085475.1 Heliosperma pusillum
ATCATATGAATAAAAGATGACGTACCAACAGGAGTGACGCGGCCTGCTTTTACGTCTTCAGTATACACGGGACAGTTCCGCCTCCCATGCCCAGTCCTGTGGCAATGGTGGCACTCCATGTATTCTTTGCTCTTTGTCTTGCCTTGTGAGCTACTGCTAGTCTCACCAGGCCCACTATTGCCTTGCCCTGGCCTTTTGAATTTTGGCTTCCCTACAGTTAGGTTGGCCTAAGCCTTGCCCTTACCTTTGCCCTTGTTGGCAATCATGAGAACGTTCTGTTTCAGACTCCCACTCAATTTCAGATCACTCTCTGTCTGTACGAGGAGTGAGTGGAGCTGATGAAGACTCTTCTTCATATCATTCATATAGTAATTTGCCCTGAAAAGGGCAAAACCATCATGAAGTGAATGAAGAACGCGGTCTATGACGATCTTTTCATCGATTTTGCAACCAAGTGCCTCCAGTTTCTCGACATTCTCAATCATGTCAAGAATGTGTGGGCTAACTGCTTGGCCCCTCTGGAGTTTCGCTTCAAAGAAGCGACAGGTATGCTCATAGCTCACGATCCTCGGAGCTTTCGAGAACTCGTTAGAGAGCGTGGTGAAAATCTTGTTTGCACCTTGGGCAATGAATCGTCTTTGCAAATTGGATTCCATTGAAAAGATGAGTACGTTCTTTATCGCCCCCGCCTCCATTACGAAATCACTATAAGCAAGTGATTCATTTGCTCCTGCATTGGGGCCTGGGTTTGGCGGTAGTGGCTCAGTCAAGTACTTGAGCTTACCGTCAGCAATGGCATCATTCCGTAATGAAGCCTCCCAGTCCGCAAAGTTGGACCCGTTATTCTTCAGTCGCGTTGACTGATTCATAGTGTCCATGAAAAGCTTAAGCCAGGACTCACGTCCGAGCGTGGCACTTGGCATTGGGTCATCAGTATGGCCAGCCATTTTGTTATTTAGCAGTTATATCTGTATATAACGAATTCAAAAACTGTGAAAAAGAAAATAGATATGATAAGTATTCATCGTTTTAATTTTGAGTCTAATGAAAAACTGTTTAATGCGATGACTCGTGCATTTATACAATTGACCTCCCTCAAGAATTATAAATGATCCCAAGACTCAATTTTCTGTAAATTGATAAGCCAACCTCTTGGCTTTCTACTTTTAGAATTCCTGGTCGAATAAATTCTCTTTAGTTCATCATAATCACGAGATATTACTCGTACTATAATGTTTGAGATAAAAATAGGTCAACACTCACTACTTACCCAACGTAGAAGGGGTCATATTATGACTTCCGACGAAGAGGGGTTCATAGTAGTTTTCCCTATAAAGACTAGTCTCAATTTTAGTTATAGGGGAAGGTCCCATCATCTTAACTTTAATTCATTTTAAGTGAACGAATGTCTAGCAACTCGAGAATGATTTAAACTAAGGTGATGGCCCTAAAAGCGAGTGACATCTGTATGTCCATGATTAAAATATTCAAACTGTATGAATCATTTTTCATGCATTTTTAGGTGGTTTGGTTTAGGCGGAATATGATGCAATTATCTATCATGTGAATAAAGCAACGAGAATGGAAAAATAAAACGCAAAATAAAACACCTAGTGTGGCCTAACTACCAAAATGAACAAAATACAAGTTTGGAATCCATCCTTATGGACCCGAGAAGCTTGACTTGATGTTCCACCTTGGTCCATATAGCGGGAGTGAGCCATCCGATCTCCATCTTGAATCTTCTCAAAATACATTTTAAAAATTACAAATGTAAACCTATTTACATTCTAATTCAAAATGATTCAAAAATTAAAATTACATAGGGGAGATACGAGATCTCAAATTACAACCAATACTATGTTTCCATCATTTCGAAAACATAATCTACTAAGGCCACACTAGTAAATTACAACTGATTGTACAAAAAAAATGCGTAAAATTAAACCATTCAAACAACATTCAACATAATAAAATCATCAACTAAAATTAATCATACAAAACATAATGCATAAATTATGTTGATTAATTATCCAAACCACCATTAAATCATGTGACGATTCCGTAATCCATCACTAGATTTCATCAAAATCCAATGAAATTCATAATCAATATGAATAACAACAACATTATTTTAAACCTTTTTAAAATAACATGGTATCAAAAATTTGTGAACTTTTTCACAAAAACAATCATACATTATCTTAATAATGTACAATACAAAAAAAAAACAGTATAAGAAAAAAAAAAAATTTTTATTTACTGTTCATACGTGAACAGTAGCAGGTACCCAAAAATTTTTTTTTTCTTTTATTTCTTTTCTCTCGGTTTATAACAAAAACCGAAAATCCAATACACAAAAAAAACTGCTGCCAATATTTTTAAAAAAAACAGGGAATTTTTTTTTTTTTTTATAACTGTGAACAGTAGCACGGGCAGCAAAAAACAATTAATCAAATTAAACTGTTTTAATTCGATCATGCTTATATTAACTAGATCGGTACAAACAAACAATATCTAATCGATATTAAACATTGATACAAACTAGATGATCCAAATTAACCTTTTAACATGAATATCTAGATCATTTTATACCGAAAATATAAAGCAAAAGGATGTTCATTAACATTCATATCAAATTCCATTTACGTTTTAATTCAATCATTATTAAATCAAAACATCTACAAATTCATATATTATTATCTCAACCTTTTAAAATAACAATATTTGAATCAAAATGGATCCCCCAAAAAAAATATAAAACACACGGCAAAAAAAAACTTGTGCCGAAATGAAATATATTTTTTTTTTTATAAACAAAATTATACAAATTCAAAATTTATGAAAATCATATAAACAATTTCATAGCCCTAAGGCTCTGATACCACTTGTGGGAAAATATCCGTATACTTCCCTTTAAATCATACAGGATTATAATGAAATTAAGATTATATGATTAATAGTCATAAACGAAAATGCATAAAAACGAGAGATTAGAAATAACCTTTAGTCCTTGCTTTAAAGGCCTAAGAACAATATCAAAATAATGATATCTCCTAATCGTAGCACCCAAGATTGAATGAAAAATGCCCTTGAATTTGCTAGAAATCTTTTTTTCAAAAGCTACTGTTAACTTTTTGTGTTGTGTGAATGATGGAGGCACTTGTAAGAAATGAAATTAGGGTTAGAATTTTTCTCTCCTTCCCTTTTGTTTCACGGCACAAAGTCGGTTATATAAGGAGATTTTTCTCCTCAAAATAACTACCCATTGACCGAAAATTCCAGAGTGAATCTGGACTTTATTTCGGTTAAATTCGCTTTAATATATTATATGTGTTATTATTATCAATGTCATTTGTGTTGTCATGTATTAATATGTCCATACAATATTTTGTAGTCGATACATTAATACCGGTCTGACAACATCTAATATGACAATCGTATAATATATACGTTAATTATAATTATCCGTATAATTATAATTTGCTAATTCAATATAACATTTTATATTCAATTACGAATTAACATTTTAATTCGCATGAGCTTACATTATATATATGTTAATTAAACACAACAGTTTATATTTAATTACGAATTACTTTTAATTCGTCTCAACATATATTATTTAATCGTTATTAAATAATCGTCTCATCATCATATTGACTAACCTTTTAGTCAAATACACTAACTAACCTTTTAGTCATATAATAGGGCATCAATATGATTATTTTCTCAAATAATCACATCTCTCAAACACATCCTTTAGGTGTGACTTTTAGGGACCAGTTGATCACCGCCATCTGTATGCCAATAACGTCAAACTTATCTAGCAAGCCAACCGTTATTGATAAACGTTAATCAACTGATTATTATACAAAGTATACCCTGTGAACCTACAGAGATTTATTTATGTTATTGCACTAACTGTGGAGGACACTAGCTCCAACAGTTAGATTCCTTCACATGTATATGTAGGTATATATTACAGTCACATGTTTAGTTAGCGGTTTCAAAGTATGATTTGACCATGTTTAACATGTTTATCATTATATCTCATTTTCTATGTTGTAATCACATGTCTTAGTCAAATGAGACTTGTATACCTTGAGTAATCCATTGAGTCTTGCTTAATTGGATGATATTGAACTCTCATTTCCCAGTTGCAACTCTATACTCGTTAGACTTGATGTCGGAGCGATGGGGGTACAACCTTGATGCCTGTGTATTTGTTTAGTGGGGATATGACGACGTTGTTGGGAGGCGGACGCAATGCATTGGTCGACCCGGCCATCAAATGGTGTATCCTCGCGAGGTGGTGTCATTGCATGTAGCGTACTTGCTTGTTTATTCTTGACCTCATCCCCGTGCGGGTTTAGTCGGAGGATGATGCTTGTACTCTTTCCGCCTCTTTTATCGGGTTTAGCCAAATATCGGGTACTCGCTTTCGTGTGGGTTTATCCGGAGGATCGACTCTTTGATGCGAGGGTTTATCGCATGTCGAATCAGGAGGGTTTATCCCGAGATTCTAGTCAGGTTTAAACTACGACTTCCGTATTGTTGTCGTCCTAGCGCGAGGATTAGAGTCTTGATTATACGACACGTTTATCATATAAAGTTCAAGGAAACGTTGATCGCGTGGACTAGTTTGTCGTGTCTTGTAAAGTACATATGCTAGTGCGTGTCATTTATAGTGAGATTATGTTTGATAATATGTTGGGTTGTATACTTGAATACTATATGCTTATGATTGGTTTGACAGTTGAGTCCCTAACCTTCTTAAGCATATGGTCGCTAATGGTGAGATGCATGCCATTGGTGATCTATATGGTTGCCAAGGGGAGTCTTCCCCAAGTCATTGTTACATGATGATGATACAATTGATGATTCATATGCTTATATATTGTTATTATGTAATGCGATCCTTATATCCGGCATGATATGTATGTACGCATGATGAAATATGATTATATGCTTTGTTTATGTGCGTTTTGATGTGATATGGCTGGGAGAACCCCGAGTTACTCCCCACTTACTGTGGCATTCATTTTTAATGAATGAACAGGTTGCAGGTTGGTATTTGCATGAGGTAGTGACGAGTGAGCTAGCGAGCGTTGTACTTACAGCGATTCACCCTTAGCGTTGTAATGTATAGTACTTTTGTTATCTTACTTGTTTTTATCAAGGGATCGGGATCCCTTGCATTTATTTAAGTATCATTTGTATAAACGATTTATTAATTAAGCTTTGGTGTTATAACATAAAGTGACATTCGCGGTTTTGCATTTAAAGTTTTAAAAATCTTGTATTTTCCGCTGCAAATTTATGTGTTTACTTTATTGCAAAATCGAGGGGTGTCACAGTTGGTATAAGAGCTATATTGCTCCCGACGCACATTCGTGTAGCCCAACCTTAAATAACTTGACCAATGAATAATGAATGAGAGATGGGTTGACTTAAGGACCTAAGGTGATAGTTTTTAGTGTGCTTGATGTTTGTTAGGTTCTAACTTGTTTGTTGATTGTGTTGAGTGATGTTGTGTTTGTTTATATCTACCGTCTTGCGTTGGACCATGTGTTGGCAAGAAGAAGTACCCTTTGCCGAAAATTGAAGATTGACGAGCCTATTTGAAGTGTATTTCTTCCTCATAGATGATTTCTCTTATTTATAGTGTACCTTGCTCTTTTCTTTCTATCTAGGTGTTTCCTTATCTTCCAACTTCTTTTCCCCCTTGGAAATTACTCTTGTTACTTTCCTCCATCTTACCATTTGTATTCTCAACTTCCTCATGTGACCTTTTGTGGATACCCTACCCTTTTAATTGTGGTATATCAGCCTTAGTCGAAAGAATTTTGGACTTTGTGGAATGTTAGTGTTGGTTAGAATGAACTTGGGATTTGAGGAAAATGGTGTGGATCTAAGTTCAGCCCATAGTGGCAAGTGGTTGTATCCTTGAGGAAATTGTGCTAAGATATGTTTGATGATTTTAGTGCATAGCTACTTGAAAATTTGTGTGATTAAGGTTGAACGAGTTGTCTAGGACCTTTAAGCTTGTTGGTGACTCGATCTTTTAGACTTAGGAGTTTGATAATATTGGAATTGTCTCGTGGATCATGTCTATGTGGAAATTTAGTAGAAGTGAGACTCTTTGAATGATATCTCGAGGTGTAAAATGCATTTGAGGCTATATGATGTCATATAGTGCTATTGTGTGACTTTGGTATAGGCTTGATGGAAAATTGTTTTGCTCTAATTCTTGGGTTTAAGGTTGTGACCTTGACTTATGGCATTGGAGACTCGTTTGATTTAGTAAGTTGTCATGGTAGGTTAAACCATGATACTTGAGGACTGCTTATGGAATAAAGTTCGACGGTGTGAACTTTGAAGGAAATATTTAGGGATGTTGATGATGATGTTTGATTCGAGGTTGTAATGGAAATAGTGAGCTCGTGCGCCATATGTGTTGCAAAGGACCTACTATATAGAAGCATTTGAGGGTCTGTCAATTTTTGGAGTTAAAAGAATGTTATTATTCTTGAATTGCAATCCTGCTTTTGGGCATCCGTGTTATGTGAAATAATGGTTGAATTAGAAAGTAATCGATTTGTCGAGGTTGGGTGTACCTTATTTTGATGATTTATGGTGGTGGTCCCTTAGGAGAGACATTTGTTGGGGAATAATTTGTTTTACTATTACCGTAAGTTTGAAAGGAAAAATTTTGTGGATTAAACCTTATATTTTTCCTCGTACCTATATACCTTTCCTCTTCCTTTCGGGTAAATTTTGCTAACTTGATTCCTAGGAAAATGTTTTCTCTTATCTTCTCCTTTGCTTGGATATCTTCAAAGCTCTAGTATCTATCCAATTTCTTGCTTTTGGCTTCCTACCTCTAGCGTTCTTCTAATTTTCATCCCATCTTATCGCGTTCGTGTTTTCCTCGAAATTTTCTATCGTTTCCAGTTTCATGGTTGCATTGTCTTTCCTCTTGTGATGTAGTTGATTTTTAGGTAGTGTAAAAAGTTAGTGATGTGTGTTTCGAGGATTCTTGAGATATGGTACCTACCCGTTTAATTGAGCTAGTTTTGTGTTAATTTTGACCATATATAGGATTCTGAGTTAAACCTTAGGATGAATCTGTTGGTGATAATGTACTCTCTTGGTGGCTTTATATTTTGAGCGTGATGTTGTAGTGCTATTTTGAGAATCGAGTTGATCGTGATAATAGTTCCTTGTTGTTGGGTGTTATAATAGTTGCCTTAAAGATTATTTGGGAATTAGATGTCTCTGAATGTTGGATTTTAAAAGAGACTTTGCTTTACGGTAGTTAGGATTGGAGACCATCATTTGAGGAATATTTTTGTAAGAGGAGACCGATGCATTTTGAGTTTTAGAGAAGCTAGATGATTTGAAAAGTTGTCTCATCGCCATGTGTTTAGCAATATTTGTGGCTTGGAGTTGGTAATTGTTTTGTCTCGAGGTATTATAGTTTGGGATTGGGAAATGTTCATTGTAAACTTTGGATAGTGAGTATTTTGCAGTTACGAATTTGAAAGTTAGAATGGTAAACCTATTCATCTTATGGTTGGTAGTAATTATGGTGTGCTAAATATGATTATTTGTATTTGCGGTTTCAGATAGAGTAATGATTGAATTAATGATGTTAGAGTATGTTAAAGAATATTTCATGTGGATTATTGATTGTGGAATTTTCCTTGTCGATAGACTTTAGTTGTTGATAGTTGGATATTAGATATTTGGGTTAGTGGCTTTAGTCTTGTGATTGTGAAGAAGGTATGTGAAATCTAATGATTGGAATAGATAAGGTGTAACTGGGGTGAGTTATATCCTTTCGAGGGATAGCTTATTAGTAGAGTTGTGATGTCGATGTGAGGAAGTTCTTTGCATTGATGGGTTATAAGATAGGTTTGTGAAATTGCCCGAGAAGTCAACTAGGATGGCTTTGGCATATGGAGTAAAGTGTTTAGCTTTCCCTCATGCATAGGTTTTCTCTCCCTTGAGCGTAAGCTTTATCGGTCATTCCTATTTTATACATCTTGATAAGCTTTCCTTCGGGGATAAAACATATATATGTTAATCATTCCCTATCGTGGCCCTTCCAGTTGATTCTTTGTCGAATTGCTGCTCTTAGGACTTCGTCCTTGATTCCGCTCTTGCTCTTTCCGAAAATTTTTGTTGGTACTTGATCTTGTTGTCGGTAAAAGTTTATGATTGTTGACCCTTTTTAATTGCTCTAGCAAGACCTTTCTATCCCTAAGAGACCGTTTTATTTCATCTTGCTTGTGGTATGTATATTTTATAACCACAATTTGTGATTGTGATGCTCAAGTTGTTTCATGTGAGTTCAATATTTAGTTGCCTTGAGTTTATACTTTGAGAGTTTTTGCAAACTTTTATATTATATTTCCAATTTATCATTTTAAAGAAGTTTTAAAATGGATTTTTCTACTTTCATTTTGTGAAAATGGGTTTATTTTGCTTTCATTGTTGGATGTTGTGTTTAGTTGAATGCTTGGACTTGTTATTGGAGACGTCTGGTGACTAGTCTCGCACTTGCTAATGCTTGTCCTGATTTCTAGTTTCACTATTTTGACCTAATTTAATTTGGATAATTAGAGTTCTTATTCGCGACGGGCACTTTTTTTATCCTTGGATAAAGTTTTATACTTATGAAATCTCTTTTGAACGTTTTTTTTAGAAGAGTCTCGGTTTCAAAACGTCATTACTTGTGAAGGTGTTTGCCATGTCGATTTTGAAAACCAATTTCTCTCCGTCTAACTTTTGTTTTCTGCTTTCAAGTTTCGAGGACGAAACTATTAAAAAAGGAGGGGTGATTGTAACACCCCCGATTTTATAATAATGGTTATTTACTAAGTCGTTAATGTTATAAAATTTCCTTTTACTTTTATTGGTTAAAATATTTAAATTCGATAGTTTATGGTTTCGTAGCTTTGTATTAATGTTAAATTGAATTTAGTTTAGTTGGGTAGAAACCGTCGCATTTCAGTTCGTTATGAGCCCATAATCGGATTCCACACGAAAATCCAAGTGAGTTGACCCGATATGAAATTTGGGCCTTCTATTATTCACCTTCTCAAAATAAACTCACTTATCCCTCGACCTTCCTCCTTATCTTTTCAGCAAGATTCTATCACCTTCATCCCTTCCATTAACACCAAACCCCATTAAACCTTCATAACTTCATAAACTTAAGACGGATGTCATTTCTCCGTCTCTCAACGAAACTTCATAATTGTTACATCAATCTTCTCCTCTCATTCTCCTCTTCCTTTTCATCCCATTAAATATCTATTATTGAAACTATAAACAGTCCTCCCTAATAACATTAAGATCATTCCTGCAAAATTTCGGAAATTATAAAGGTCATTTACTATTTTTAACAAAATCCTGAATTAGAGTTGCATTCATGTTTGTCCTATAGTTTTACACTGCAAATTGGTTATCGGAGCTTTGGTTGAGGAATATTGTGAGTTCATTATACCCTAACTACACTAAAAACACAAAAAAAAAATACCCAATGAGTGAAGAGAGAATTGCTAATGTGGAAGCAAGGATGGAGGATCTAGCTAGAATTGTCACTACTCTAACTAGGAGCCTAGATGAAATCATAGGGAACAACCTCTTGTTTGCTGGAGGCATAGGAAGAGGTCGTGGGAGAGGCATGGCACCACCAGGAAGCAGAGGGAGACCACCAGATGAGGATAAGCATCTTGACTCAGATGACTCCACCAGGAGCAGGGTTTTCATCCAAATGCAGACAAACAAATACTTAAAGGTAGATATCCCTGAGTTCAATGGTAGTTTAAATCCTGATGACTTACTAGAGAGGATTAGAGAAATTGAGAAGGTCTTTGAGTATAAAGGCTATAATGATGTTAAGTCTTCTAAGGTTGCTAATTTAAAGCTGAAAGGTTATGCCTCACTTTGGTATGATAATCTGAAACACCTAGGATTAAAGAGGGTAAGGAGCCTCTTAGATCTTGGTCTAAACTAAAAAAGAAAATGTTAAACAAGTTTGTTACTAAAGATTATACCCATGATCTGTTTGTTAAGTTGTCTAAGCTTAAGCCAGATGAAAGACCAGTTGAGACCTACCTTAGGGAGTTTGAGCAACTAACCCTTCAATGTGAAGTAACTGAGAAGCCTGGGCAAAGAATAGCTAGGTCCTTGGAGGGTTTAGATAAAAGTATTGCTAATAAGGTAAGGATGCAACCCTTATGGTCTTATGATGATGTTGTTAATATGTCTTTAAGAGTTGAGAAAATGGGAAAGGTTAAACCTGCTACACCTAAACCCATCAGGCCATTTCAAACCAGGCCTTACAATAGTGTTAGAATTACTGAGACGCCTAGAACAGTACCTCCACCTACCTTAGATAAAGGGAAGAGAATCATGGGACAGAAACCCAACACCACAATGACTGAGAACAGGATTAAATATTTCCAATGTGAAGGCTATGGCCATTTCAGTAAGGATTGTCCCTTTAAGAAAGCATTGACCAATTTAGGGTTGAGCAAATAAATCCGATTATCCGAACCGATCTGATATCCGATCTTTATCCGATCCGAAAAGGCGGATACCCGATCCGAAAGTTGCATTCGGATCGGTTATCCGATCCGAAACTTTCGGATACGGATCAGATATCGGATAACAGTTTAAAAATTTCGGATATCCGTACTTCCTAACGGGCCTTGTGTCAGGATATTTCGGATATTTCGGATAACCTTGTGTCAGGATCTGTACTTCCTAACAGGCCTGCATATAGGTGTGATCCTAAGGCAACACAGGAATTGCAAAGCCAGATTGATGAGTTGATGAGCAAGGGGTTTGTGAGAGAATCCCTGAGTCCTTGTGCTGTACCTGCTCTTCCAGTCCCAAAGAAAGATGGCACATGGAGGATGTGCATAGACAGCAGAGCCATCAACAACATTACAGTCAAGTATAGATTCCCTATACCTAGGCTGGATGACATGCTAGATGAGTTGAGTGGATCTAAGGTCTTCTCAAAGATAGACTTGAAATAAGGCTATCATCAAGTAAGAACCAGGGAGGGTGATGAGTGGAAGACTGCCTTCAAAACAAAGCATGGGCTGTATGAATGGCTTGTTATGCCATTTGGATTATCAAATGCACCTAGTACCTTTATGAGGCTGGTGACAGAGGTACTAAGGTCATGCTTAGGCAAGTTTGTGGTTGTTTACTTTGATGATATTCTCATTTATAGTAAAATTCAAGAAGATCACTTGAGCCACCTTGAGACAGTCTTTGAAATCCTGAAGGAAAGCAAGTTATTTGGGAAGTTGGAGAAGTGTACATTCATGATAGAAGAGGTTAAATTATTGGGTATGTGGTGTCAGGAAGAGGGATCTCTGTGGATTAGGACAAGGTTGCTGTTGTTTAGTCTTGGCCAGTTCCTAGAAACATCATAGAAGTTAGAGGCTTTCATGGCTTAGCTTCATTCTACAGAAGATTCATCAAGAATTTCAGTGCTATTGCTGCTTCTATCACTGAATGCATGAAGAAAGGAGAGTTTAAGTGGACTGAGAGTACTCTGCAAGCCTTCAGAAACATCAAGAAGCTCTTGTGTGATACATCTGTCCTCAGGCAACCTGATTTCAACTGCCTGTTTGAAGTGGAGTGTGATGCAAGTGGGGTAGGGATTGGCGTTGTCCTAGTTCAAGAGAGGAAGCCAATAGCCTATTTCAGTGAGAAGTTAAGTGGAGCAAAGCTGAGTTATTCAACCAATGATAAGGAGTTTTATGCCCTTGTCAGAGCTCTTATGCATTGGAGCCATTATCTAAAACCAAAACCCTTTGTATTGCATTCAGATCATGAGGCCTTGAAATATATAAGTGGCCAACACAAGCTTAATCATAGGCATGCCAAGTGGGATGAATTCCTTCAATCATTTACTTTCTCAAACAAGTACAAAGAAGGCAAAAAGAAAATTGTTGCAGATGCTCTGTCTAGGAGGTATACATTGCTATCAACCATGGAACAAAAGGTCCTAGGGTTTGAGTTCATGAAAGAGCTATACAAGAATAATCCTGACTTCTATGAAGATTGGCTAGCTCAGACTGAGGGGACAAGGACATCAGACTCACCCTACAGTCTGCAGAAAGGGTTTCTATTCAAGGGAAACAAGCTTTGTGTTCCAAGGGGGTCTTAGAGACACATGCTGATCAAAGAGATGCATGCCAGTGGTTTGGGAGGTGACTTTGGTGTCCATAAGACATTAGACATCCTGCAAGACCAATTCTATTGGCCTAAGATGATGGGTGAAGTGCAGGTAGTGCTCAGAAGGTGTGGAGTGTGTTAGCAGGCTAAGAGCTCATTCAAAGAAGGTCCCTACACACCTCTACCAGTCCCTTACAAGCCTTGGGAGGATGTGAGTATGGATTTCCTTGTGGCATTGCCAAGGACACGGAGAGGAAAAGACTCAGTGATGGTTGTGGTAGACAGGTTCAACAAAATGGCTCATTTCATAGCTTGTAAGAAGACTGAGGATGCTGCTAGTGTGGCACAGTTGTACCTAGGAGAAAGAGTGAGGTTGCGTGGGGTGCCTAAGACTATAGTGTCTAATAGGGACACTAAGTTCATGAGTTACTTCTGGAAAACACTTTGGAGGCTATTAAATACAAGGCTCTTGTTCAGTACTTCTCACCACCCACAGACAGATGGTCAAACTGAGGTGACCAATAAGACATTAGGGAGGATACTAAGATGCATTGTGAGCAAGTCCTTGAAGGAATGGGATCTAAAATTGGCTCAGGCGGAGTTTGCATTCAATAGAGCACCATCATCAGCCACAGGCCAAAATCCATTTGAGGTAGTCTATGTTGTTAACACTTTAATGCCTCTTGATTTATCTGTTGTTCCTAGGGAAGAAGTGAGCTTTGATGCAAAGAAAAGAGTAGAGCAGATGATGAAGTTACATAAGACTGTCAGAAGGCAAATTGAGAAGGTTAATGATCTATACAAGAAGAATGTTAAGGTCACTAAGCATAAGAAAGAGTTTGCCCCAGGAGATTTGGTATGGATACATTTAAGGAAACAAAGGTTCCCCTCCAAACGAAAGAATAAGCTGGAGCCAAGGGCAGATGGTCAATTTGAGATCATTGAAAAGATAGGACCTAATGCCTACAAGGTTTATCTACCAGGAGAGTACGGGGTACATGGAAAATTCAACATAGGGGATTTAAGCCCTTACTATGGTGACTCTGAGGATGAAGAAGAGCCATGCTTGAGGTCAAGCCCTTTTCAACGTGGGAAGGTTGCAATAGGAGCTAACCCAAGGGGACTCCTTGAGCAAGTCATGGCCAGGATAGTACAAGACATGGCTCGAGACATAGGCTATTTCACAAGCCAAGCTAGCACCAAAAACATCCCAAGCACAACAACTCAACAAGATCAGAACAACCAGCCTGCACCAGTCAACTTCCAGCCACCAAAGAGGTTCACCAGGTCATCCCAGCTACCCCCACCTTGGCTCCCTGTCAAGTTCACATGAAGGTCAACAAAAAAGTCCTGGAACACTTTCTCAAAGGTTTACTCTAAGACCATGAAAAACAGCCTACAAGAATCAAGTCCAAAAATGGGTCCAACACGGTATTTTCACATTTTCAATCCAGTTGAGGCTCCCTTTTGCAATAAGTCAAGTAGTATTATGAATAAAAAAGTCTCTAAGAGCACAAGTAAAGCCTTGATGAGTCCCAATGCCAAGGTTAACAACCAGATAACCCAAACAGAAGACAAATTAAAGCTTTGTCATTTCAGGAAAACAACAAATCTGCTTTATGCTTTATAGTTCAGTCTGTTTTCTTTGCTTTAGTGTCTGTACTATTGAGCTGTTGAGCTCATCCTTATTAGGTGAGTTTCATTAGATGTTAAGAGGTTAGTTGAGAGTCATTCTTAGCCCTTGGATGAGGGTTACATCCTAAGATCAGTCAGCTTGTTGTGATGCCTATATAAGATGCATGTTGAACAATGTAAGAACCAGATTTAGCTTGAATTGAAAAACAAAACCTTTGGGAATCATCTCTCAAATCTTCAAACTTGTGCATTTGTCTGTAGTTTGAGTCCATGACTAGTTATTAACCTGTGCTCAAGCTGTGGTTAATAGATTAGCTTCTGTTTTGCATTACTAGTCAGTCTGTGCTTGTCAGTGACTGTTTAGTTGTGTTGTGTGAGTTTAAATCTTCAATCATGTGAGTTCTATGTGGATTTGAGGCTTAAACTTACTAAAAAAAACTCGTGTCTTCATGTGTTCAACTGTGGAAGCCATTTGTTCAGTTATATCCCTGTTTAGAGCTTGTTTGTTTCATTCAGCCCCAAACAACCATGTCTGCTGACAATTGAGTTTTCATTTTCAGAAGAAATACCAAATCAACTCTATAATTATTGAAACTATAAACAGTCCTCCCTAATAATATTAAGATCATTCCTGCAAAATTTCAGAAATTATAAAGGTCATTTACTATTATTAACAAAATTCTGAATTAGAGTTGCATTCTTGTTTGTTCTATAGTTTTACACTGCACAATCGATATCCATCTTTAGGCCCAGATAAGAATTTGGACCGTCCAGATAGGACGATTGGTCGAAAGGGTTGGGTTGGGCCTAGGAAGGTCGAATAAAACGACCTAGGAAGGTCGAGTAATGAGAACCGACAACTGTCTCATACATACTATTCCCTAACCTCGTTCAAGTTTCACTCTGGTTAACACGTAAGTGTATTATCCCCAGCGGAGTCGCCAAAATGTGATACACGGGTTTCGCAATCCTTTCCAAACTGTAATACACGGGATACCACGGATGGAGAAACGAGGGACAAGCATGAAAACACGCATTTGTGGAGTCGCCATCAAATTTTGTGGGAAGTTAGAACCGTTCGAATACTTTATGCCATGTCAAGACACAAAGTAATGACATGAACACTAAGAACTCGTTATCCTTAACATTCTATGTCTAGAATGACTCTCGTGGATGCCAACGAACACGGATATTCACAAAGATCTGGAGTAAGGGCTCAGGGTACGTATTAGGAACCTCTTTTAATCGAATACCTAATCCCGCCCGCCTCGATATCGGCCTCTACTAATGATTAGGGAAACTCTTCTGTTATCGATGTGTTGTCGGTTATATGCATGTTATGCAACATCCACGTTTTAATCCTAACATGTGAACCTAGACTATGTCGGTGATCGGGCCTGTCGCAAGCCCTGGTCAAAGATAATTACCCAGACTAGGCTAACAACAAATTAATGTAATTAGGGAAGTAGGGGTAGATCCTTAGGGAGATGGTGTTTCCTATAGGATGTGAAATGTCTTGCAATTAAATCTTATCTAACGAGTATCTGGGTTTTGGGGTTTTGGATTCTAAATTAATAAAAAGCATAAACAAAATAAAAACAAGATAAAAACATATCAAAATGAAAACAATGAAATAAATTACGAATTAACAATGATATAAAAGATCTAGGGAAATAGGTTCACACATGTAGCTTAACATATTGATGAAATTGGATTTAGAGCATGCAAATAATTCATTGTGAGTTCGTAAGAATAATGTGTTCATTACAATCATAGATTAGATGGTCTAGCAGGCTTTTAGGCGATTTACTAGGTCTGATCTACCATGTCATGCTTTGTCTAATCAATTCACGTATTTCCACCTTGGAAAAGAATTCCATTTTAGTCAATGATTTTGGCCAGAAATCGTTAACTATCGTTACAATCCAAACATGCATAGACACAACGTTTTAAAGGCACAATTTCTTTATCCAATTTTCATCTTTTAATTAACCTAACATGGCTACCCTACACCCTAGAAAGGTGACTACTCACTCGTAATAGTATTTAGATCTAGATTGATTTTAACAATTAAAACTAGGCTAGACATGTTTATTGATTTTTGATATTATAAGATGATAATAACAATTCTAAATCAACGATCTAATGAAATAAAATGATTACAACGGTATTTAGATTGAGTCTAAGACAACATGTAAAGAAAACAATGATCAAATAAAAAACATAAAGAACTTAAACAAAAGATAAAACAGAAATACCTACATGACGATCAAATAGCGATAATGATGAAATATAAATATCCAAATAGAAATTTCCTTGCATATCTTTGACGATCCATGTATTACAATACTTGAATAATATAAAAGAACTAAGAACCAGAAGTTTTTATTATTTCTAAACTAGAAAAATAGGCATAAGAGAAGATGCAGATCTAAACATAAAAGGATAAATGTAAAAGACGATTTTTAAGGGAAAATGGAGGCTAGGGTTTCTAAGACTAATCTAGGGTTATGTTAAGAGAAGTGAGTAGACAAGTGGCTGCCTACTCCTTTATATAGGCTAGGTGTCGTGCAAAACAATCCATGCATTCAACATATAGGACAAAAATTGGGAAGTCGAAGCATTGGTACATAGAACCACACAAATCTGATCGGATTTGCCATGTACCCAATCGGGTTTGTGGTCTCCTTCGAGTTTTGACTTTTGTTTCGTCTCCCTTGGCATTTGACTTGACTTTCATTATCCCCATTGACCTTTTGAGTCGGGTTTGATGATAGGATTTGAGGTAAAAGGTCGATTGCTTCGCTTATTTGATTGATCTTTTGACAACCGCGAGATCGTCTTTACTTCTACTTCCTTTTTGATTAGTGAACCTTCTTGGAGTGCCTTTGACTTGGTCAAGCTTGCTTCACAAATCGTCGGGTTCTAGGCAAATGCTCGGAAATATAGAAAAAAGGCGTAGAAACGTCACTTTCCCTACAAAACAGGTTTAAACATGGAATTCGCCTATAAGAAGACATTAGCTCATAAAATGGCTTAACAAAGCACAAATGACATACAAAACCGAGCTAAATTGGGGATTAAAATCATACAAATATTCACTTATCAGTCGGTTGAACATGTAATTTAGAAATCAATTAGGTCGAAATAGGATTTAAGATTTATTGCATATGAGAAGACAATTAAATCATCCAAAGAATCATACAATACAATTATTTAATAAAACTATAAAATAAATATTACAATTGATTACAACGAATACGGGATCTATGTCGGAAATATACCCAAAAGGAAGAGTTAAAGAAAACAAAGAAAATAATAAAATTATCTAAAGACAGACTAACGGCGATATTAGGAGTTAATAGTTGATTAATTAGGCAATTAAGCTACGTCGGAGCGAATCAAGAAGATCAGAGACAGAAACCAGCCTGAAACAGGCGCATCAGAAGGTGCGTCCTCTGGAAAAGGCGCAACACTCTGTGTGTCTGTTCCTGAGTTGGGTTCTGGCTGTGAAGCCAGAATCGCAATCAGTTAATATTCGTTTGTGTATTTACAGTTTATTAATTATCTATAAGTCGAATTTAAGTGATTGAATAGATTAAATTACACTAGTTATATCAAAGACGAATCAAGAGATTTGATATGAACCAATCTAATCTCAAAAAACACGATTTTATAGATGACAAAAACCCACTAATATTGATTATTAGGGATCCAAGTCAAGACAAACTATCTAAATATGAAATTATGATGAAAGACGATTTATAAGAAATAATAAAAACTAATAAAGGTTTTGAAAAAAGGTTTGAGCATAAATCCGACACGAATCCTACATTAAATTAAATAAATACAATACAATAAAAAAAGATGGAATTAAAACACCCTCATGAACTAAAGTTACGATTTAACGACGGCTCGACTCGAATGTAAAGAAAGTGCCCTCGTAAGAGGAACGATTGATTAATTAAGATTGATTATTGTTGAGTTGGTCAAATTGATAGGTCAATGCAATAACGTGACGGGAACCCAGAAGGATTGAAGCTTACGTGGTCGATTGATCAAGCACGTAGTTGTCAAAATGCTTATAGCAAGGTCTAGAATGCAAAGAAAGATAAAAGAAGGGGTAGAACACTCGCGTGCCTTAAAAGTGAGCACGAACCTCTCCTTATATAGGAAGAAATCTGAAGAGTTTTGGAATAACTCGGACACGGAAAGAAATCTAGAAAATATTCTAAAAACAGGCAAAACGAGCTGAGGAAGAGGCGCAGCAGGAACTGCGACCCTTGGAAGAGACGCAGCGCCCGCTGCGTCGTTTCCCAAGCAGTTTCCTACTTTGAAAGAAAGATTTCCGCATTTCTTTATGGAATTGCGGTAGATTTCAAATTATTTCCAAATAAAATATGAATATATTTTACGAAAAAAGATAAAGTTTTGAAACATTAAAATATCCGGAATATTCTCGAGCGTTCAGACACGGTTTTAAAAGACGGTTTATAGAAAATGAAGCGTTTTTTACCCGGATTCCAAAATGACTCTAATGACTGTCAAAACGACCGTATCGGCACGTAGATGACGACCAAGGGGTAAACACTACTATTTAAGCTATCACTTGACGATAAACTTACTAATTGTTATAAATTGTTTCGTTGTAACAAACATGCGGCCCAATCATCACTGGGTGGTTGGCGGAAGGTGTAGATTCGTGGTATCTACACTATTTCAACAACCTCTTTATTCCATGAGCTAGCTTCAGTAGTGCTAGAAAACAAAGCTATCTCCAGAGGTTCCCTGTTCAAGCACAAAGAAAGACATTCATCAACAGTTAAATCAACAAAGCCAAAATTTGATGTGGTCGTTATACACCAAAAATAAAACCTAAGTCTACTAACTAAGAAGATAGCGGAAGTAGGGTCGATCTCCACAGGGAGGAAACTAACTAACTGAAATCTAAATCTGCCAGTAACAATCTGGGGATTTTGAAATTGGTTTAACTAACTAAATAAGATTAAAGGAAAGAGAAATAAAGGAAGAAATTAATATGAAATAAATCAGATAAAGAGAAATATGCTAGGATTCGGTCCTCTGCAGTATCGGCATCTACGGGTCAACTAAGTCAGTCAATCTATCAATGAGAAGGGCAATGGTTTTCTCCTCTCGGTCTCAAACCACCCTAGGGATTTTCCTAATTAACTTTCGCCCTCTTAGGAGTCACCTATCAATTCTAAGCAAGCCTTCCCTTCCAATCTCTCGATCCAGGTCGGGGTTAACTGCCTAGCCTAGTCTTCTGCGTGCACTCATTCGACTAAACCTTAATTAAATTGCTTAGACTGATTCTCATATTCAAGACTAACTAAAATAATCTATCCTAACATGCCTCTACTACAGTTTCCTTCATCCCAACATACAAGAGAATTAGCTACTCATGTTATTAACGATGCTAACTAAAACGATTGAACATATGACGATAGACATAATAAAATCGAGCATAAACAATAACAACACAGCAGTTAAGAGAAGTAAAGTAGTAATTAAGATTAAAATAAAGGCAAGAGTAAAAGAGAGAAAGTAGTTACAATCTTAGCAATCCGGCGTAAAGAACAAATCCACGCCGAATAACGCGAATGAAAACTAAAGCTAAAAGTTCAGAAACTAATGAAAGATTAGTGTCTGCTAATTACTGAATGATAATGACTGAATAATAAAATCTGCATAATAAAAATTGAATAATAATAACTGAATAATAATAACTGAATAATCCTAATGACGTAAATAAGAGTCATATATAGTGTCTAACACGACTCTAAACCCTAACTAAGCTATGGACTTAAAGCCCGTGATAGGATCCACTCAATCGAGGGAAATTACCCTTCGATCGAGGCTTTTATTCATAGAAATCAGTCGATCAAGCACTTGATCTACTCGATCGACCAACTGGTATACGGCTCCTACTCGATCGAGCAATGATGTAGCTCGATCGAGGTCTTCTGGCTTCAACTCACCTCGATCGACCAAATGCATAGTCGATCGAGGTCTTCTGGCTTGGCACATGGTGTGGGTCATGACTTTGGGCTTGATAGTGAATGGTTTCACGCTTCCCCATGCAAGAGCTCCTGTCCCGATCCTTCCATTCTCCTAAATGCATGCAAAGTGGACTGCTTTGGCTCGGTTTCTGCTACTATGCAGCTTGTACCTACAAAATAGTAATGAAAGTACAAAGTAGCCAAATAAGGGCATATGGTGATATAATATCACCTAAATGACATAGAAATGCGTGCATACATGGACTAAAAAGTCTATATAAAATACACGCATCAAACTTCCCCAAACCAAACCTTTGCTTGTCCTCAAGCAAACTAAATGCAGCTAAATGGAACAAAATAAACCTAGGGGAATGGAGCAAGTCTCAGAGCTAGCTACAAGCCAATGCTAAACAGTTTAATGCACTCATTCAATTGCTACAAAGCTTAATACGAAAGTGAACGAATTTATACAATCTTGGAAATAAATTAGACTTTCGACCTTGCAAGACTCAACCAAATTCGGACTCTCACGGGTCACTCTTCTCTCAACAAGCAGATGGTAAGTAAATATGTGTAAGAAAGAGAGAAGAAAATATAGTCACTCACCTAGACTAAGACCGACACAACATGCATTGCTAACTAATATGAAAGATGATTCAAGCACCGTACACACGCATAACCACCGTTCAAGGACAATCACGTGCCGAACAATTGCAAAAATATGGATATGTGAGGCTAATTGGTAAGAAGGGGCAAAACAATTAATGGAAATGTGAGGGTAAATAGCCAAGCTAGTTCCTAAGAAGACCGCAATAGAACTCGTTCCATCTTCCAACTTCAAAATTAAGCTCGATGCCTTAACAAATATAGGCATATACAACACAAATCCCTTAAAACACCTCGACAAATAATAATAAGCGCAGGAGGTGTAAACAATAAAACTTCAGCCAATTATTTTTCATATTTTTTCATTTTTTCATTTTTTCTTTCTTTTCTTTTCTTTTCTTTTCTGACTGAGGAAAACCTCTCGATCGAGCTGAATGAATCACTCGATCGAGGCAACAACTAACACAATCTGCTCGATCGAGCTAAACAAAGTACTCGATCGAGACACTAATCAACACTTCTCTTCTTTTTCTCGTAAATACCCACTCCAATCAATGAAACGAGCCAAAAACTGACACAATGGCATAATATACCTCGACTACTAAACTAGCTCGGCAAAGGTAGGCTTAGTTTAGGATGTAGTTAAGGGCAATAGGCAGATATGGCTTTATGTGGAGTTAATGGGGTAAAATGAGGAAAAGGGAGATGCAAATATTCTCAAAACACGTAATACCGACCACAAACCCAATGCGTGCAGGCAATAAGAAATCAAAATTCATATACAAGCAATTGACACGAGATGTGGGGAGTAACTACTCTCATTCCTAGATGAACTGGTCATGGATGTCACCAGTTATAGGCTCTAAAACTCATAATATATAAGTAGTTTGCCAAAAAGTTGAGTCAAGTCTAATAATCAAATTTAAATTCCAAGACAAAATTCAATAGTTCACCATTTCGATTTTACTAAGTAAGTCAAGAAAGGTGCAAGGAATAGCATAAAATAGACTTGTAGTGCGATTTCATCATGAACAAGACTCCAATCCGACTCGACTATATGCAAAAATAAACGTGATATTTTTGATTTTTTCAAATTTTTTCTAATTAACATGAATTGTAAACGTGAATGCAATACAAATGCAAATGCAGACGCAAAAGAATGTAAAACACTTCCCCAAACCAAAACAGACAATGTCCTCATTGGCTATAGCACAACAGCATATACGGGAAAGGGAAAAAACAACCTAATTCATGTTCCTAAGGAATGAAATATATAAAGAATGGAAAAAACAAAAGGAACAGAAAAACTCACAAAACAAAGCTTCCCCAAACCAGCATCAAACTGGGGAGCTAACATCACCTACTCCCATCCGTCTCCTCTGACTCCTCTACCCTATATGTCGGGTCCCTCTCCTCCTCCTGAGCTAGCCTCCTAGCTGCCAACTCCGCACGCTCCCTCATGGCCCTCTGTGCCGGCGTCTCATCTTCTTCCTCTCCAGAAGAAGAGGAAGAAGAAGATGGTAAAGGATACCCACCCTCTGGGTATCTGTAGAACGAGGGATGAGGCCATCCATCTGGAATAGGACGTCCTCTGCGGATGTGGTCCTCATAGATAGGGAACAAGGCCAAGGCCTGATCCCGTCGCATCAGTGCAATATCCCTGTGTATCTCAAGTACCAAAGCATCACGACGCCCTTGGTCCATGACCTCAGGCGTCTCAAACAGGGGAGGACAAACAAAATTAGCCGAAAAAACCGACTCAGGAGGTGGAGTGGTGACAGGTGGGGGTGTGACAGTAGTCGGCCCCACCTGTTGAGAACCCGACTGCTCTTTAACTTCCCCATGTGGGGAAGCTCTCTTCCTCTTCTTAGTGGAAGAGGAAAGTGTAGTGGTGAAGGGTAGATGGTAAACAGGGGGAGGGGGTTTCACCCCTCTCGTAGTAGTGAGAGGTGAAAGAGAAGGCAATGTAAGGCAAGGTAAGACAACGGATGTGGAACCACATATCTTCCACACCCGACGCTCAGAGCCCGTCATCCAAGTAAACCCAATCATGACTGGTATATCTAAATCGACTCCTGGTCCTATGCGCTGGTGAGTCCTAGGGAAGTCTGAATAAAGGTGGCGGCCTATCCTACTGACCAGACCGCCACAGACTACGGCGCTAGACACCCTAGACTCTAACTTCTTCCAATGAAGAGCCACAAAGTAAGCGATGTTCAAGACAAATGGGGTACCGCTATCAATGTTCAGGTACCCCACCAAGATAGCTAACTCAGTGTTGTTTATGTTGTTGGGTTCTGGCCTAGCAAAATCGACTCTCCTAAAAGTCGCAGAAAATAGTGCAGTGCAGGGTGGTGAACGTGGGCCACCCTATGAGTGCCGTAGGGTGTGTGAGAGAGAGTGGTCCAGACCTGGCTCAACAGCTTCCTAGGGGCTGCTAAAAGACCATCACTCGAAAGACCCAAAACTTCCCCAAACCTAGCTAAGGTCCACGAATGCGACTCATTAAAGAGTCGGAATTGAATGCAAGCGCTAGTCGGTGAGGTAGCATACATATCGGACTCAAAAGTATAAGAACTGAAAAACTCAAGCGTAGGTACGCGATATGTATATTCCCTTATCGAGGCCAAACCCGACATCCCCGTCCCGTTAAGTAACAAACAAACATCAGTGAATAAACCTAGCTCCTCTAGGTCGGGACGGTGCAAAAAACGACTCAAATGGATAGGGGAGTCAAGTAAATAAGATAACCGTTTCCGGTGAATACTAGAAACGAATTGTACCTCCCTAATCCTTTGTAGTGGCCCAAGGGACGCCACGATAGGTGGCTGACTAGCAGCCTTAAGAGCTTTCGGTGGTGCCAGTCCTCGAGTACTAGCTAGCTTCTGCGCGGCTAGCTGGCTGGTGGTCAACGCCTTCTTACTAGGTGCAATTGATGAACTGGAAGGCGGAGCAACCTCAGCAATGGTCGCTGGAACCACGGTCTTAGCAGTGACCGTGACAGGAGTCGGAGCTTCAGTGTGCTCCGTGGAGACTGTCTCAGCAGCAGTCTCGGTAACCGTGACAGTAGTATCAGTCTGGGCAGCAGCGGGAACCGCTTCAGTCGTCGTTTCAGCGACTACCTCGGGAACCGTGGAGTTACTTGGGACTGAACTTGATGCCATAGCTACAAAAAGATCAACAAGAACCATCAATAACATCTAATTTACTGGATTAATCCTATAATCAATATCTAACCCTAATTGAATCGGAAAAGGGGAAGGGATTACGAATTAACTAGTAAATTAGGAAGGAAAAGCTTACTTGTTGTAGATTACCCGAGAAAAATAGCAATTAATCAATAAATTCGAAGAATCGAATTAGCAAACCCTAGCTCACGAAATCTCCAAATAACCGAAACTAAAGGGGAAAGGGAGAGGGCTTTTCAATCAATTGCAAAAGTAAAGAGTTGGGGTAAATGTAATTGGTAAATGATTATAGATTTATCACAAATTGCAGGAAAGAAATTGCAGAAAGAAAGATGAAGAACACTGTAGAATTGGGATCGAGCAAATAGAAGGAAGATCGAGGACATCCCTTTTATAGGTATGTTGCTTCAGTCGATCGAGTAGAAATGCTACTCGATCGAGCAATTCCGTCATGCTGGCCTGCTCGATCGAGTAGGTCTAAGTTACTCGATCGAGTAGGCTTCTTTTGATGATCCATACTTCACTCGATCGAATTGGATTCTCCTCGATCGAGCTCTTTTTCTTGCCAACGTCACTCGATCGAATCACAATGTACTCGATCGAATGATTTTCCTCTATGCATAGCCTTCGACTTTCGGCAATTTGATTTTCGCTTCTATTTTCTGCAAAAATGATACAAAACAATACCCAAAAAATACCAAAAATTGTCTAACAGGAAAAATAAATCGTTTATCTAAACTACGGATTATAATCTAACGTATAATCTAAGTAAATAATCTAATTGTCTAAGTGTCTAACGAAAACGCGATAAATTGTTATTTACAATTTGCACGGGGTTGCAAACCTGGCTACCAACCAAATAGTTTCATGACAAGGCCACCGTTAGGCCTTTGACTTGCGGAATTACCCTCAGCTGCGGTAATTTCCGACTTCTTTCTCCACATGTACGATGGTTTCTTGGAGTCTAGCTCCACCTCTGAATCACTCGAGTACATGCGAGCTCCTTTGTCCTTCTTGGACTTCTTCTTGGTATCGTCACGCGAACCTGGCTCTCCCTTTTCCTGCTCCAATGCTACCGCTCTATGATCTGTAAGGCAACATACAACAGCACGTTCCTCAAATTCGCTCCCAAGCTGGGGCGGAAGTGTTACGGTAGCAATGGGAATATCACAGATAGGAGCTATAGGCTCGATATGAACCAAAGCTTTGTCATGCGTGAATAAATCGGGTGTGATATTAGCTAAGGGAAGTGCGTGACATGGTGAAACAAGCATAGGACCCTTACTAGCATGAGACTGCGTGAATACTAAGTTGTCCCCACCTATTTGAAAAGTCAAAGTCCGTAACCCAACATCAATAACCGCTTGCGCAGTATGCAAGAACGGTCTTCCCAAAATGATGGGAGTGTGAGAATCCTCAGGTATATCCAAAACTATGAAATCGACCGGAATGAAGAATCTTCCTATTTGCACAGGAACATCCTCTATGATTCCTAAGGGTCGAGACAAGGTCCTATCTGCCATCTGTACTGTCATGTTGGTACACTGAAACTTGGTAAAGCCTACCGTTTGGCTAAAGACAAAGGTAAGACACTAACACTAGCTCCTAGGTCACATAACGCGTTGTCTATATGATAGGTGCCTATATGACACGGTATGGAAAAACTACCTGGGTCAGACAGCTTAGGGGGGCTCTTGTTCTGGAGGAACGCGAAGCATTCCTCCGTCAACGCTACAGTCTCTACAGTGTCTACGGACCTCTTACGCAAAAGAATTTCACGCATAAATTTTAAGTAGGAGGGTACCTTTAATAGGAGGTCTGCAAAAGGAACGTTCACCTTGAGATCGCGTACAATGTCAGCGAACATAGCAAATTCCTTCTCGACCTTAGGCTTCTTCAATCGAACAGGAAACGGAACTGGAATGTCAGGAGATCCACGTTACATATCCTTGACAATTGCATTGTTAATCATCCGCTTGCTTAACCCCTTCGAACGAGCTTCTCGCTCATGAAAACCCATCGATCGAGTATCAATGTCACTCGATCGAAGATTATTAGAGCTTAAACTGCTCGATCGATCAGCTTCCTCGGTCAACTTATTCGATCGAGTAACTGGATTCTCTCGATCGACCACTTGTCTATCTGAATCACTCGATCGACCATCAACAACCTCTTGATCAAGTAACAAACTTTCTGATTCACTTGATCGACAAACACAAACATCTCGATCGAGTGCTTTCTCCTTCAATTCATTCGATCGACTAGCAATAACCTCTCGATCGATTACATTATCAGCAACAGTCTTCGCAACATTGGGATGCGCACCAGAAAAATCAGCAAATGTACCAGGTCTGTCATAAGCAAGACCGCTTCTCAGAGTAATCATGTTCAGCGTCTCCTTGTTCTTATCAGTTTGAGACGGTAACTGCCCAGATTGCCTAATCGATCTAGCTCCCGCCAATTGAGCAATCTGTGACTCCAAAAGCTTAATAGTAGCATTTGTTGCTTGATCAGATTTGCTCATTTGGATAGCTAAAGCTTGGATCATAGACTTTAACTCCCCGACTTCTGAAATTCCTCCAGATGAGGAACTAGCATGCTGTGAAGACTGGATTTTCTGAAATCCTTGCTTGTGCGGCGGTTGATACGTCGGCTGCGGTGGTGGAGGTGTAGGATTTAAGACGTTCTGGCTTGTCCATCTCAAATTAGGATGGATATTCCCTTGATTGTAGTACCCACCTCCTTGACGGTATTGTTGAAACGAACAGACTTGCTCCTTTTCAACAAAACAGTTTATAGCCGTGTGACCAGTTTCGCCACACCTCTCACAAGTAATCAATTCTTCTCGCTGCAGCAAATGAACCATCTACTGGTTATCTGCAGCTTGCTTCTCCCATTTGTCAAGTCTGGCATTTAGTTTATCAAATTTTGCATCCAGACCTTCAGAATCAATATTAGCTATCGTCCGTGTACTACTTCGCGGATTACCATATTCAGCACAATGGGTTGCCATCTCCTCTATCAGTTTCCAACCCTTATCATCATCTATTTCCTTCTGGAACCTACCGTTTGACGCGGCATCTAGAATAGCTCGATGATCATCATACAACCCGTTGTAAAACTGGTTGCATAGAAACCACTGTTCGAACCCATGGTGAGGAACAGACCTCACTAGTGTCTTAAAGTGATCCCAGGACTCATAGAGATTTTCATGAGTAGTTTGCTTAAAATTAGTAATCTGACCCCTCAAAACATTCGTCCTCTGCGGTGGAAAATACTTCTTATAGAAAGCCAGTGCGAGCGTGGTCCAATCGGTAATACCCAATTCTTCTCGATTCAAGTTCTTCAACCAGTCTTTGGCATTATCAGTAAGGGAAAAAGGAAACAAGAACTCCTTGATCTTGTCAGCTGTCACCCCTTTAGAAACCGGAATAGAAGAATGATAAGAATTTAATTAGTCACATTTTTCCTCTCATTTTCGTCCCCATTTTGGTCCATTTACACGGATTTGCGTGCCCTTGATTGCATTTTGCTTCCCGATTTCCCGTGCTATGAATGTCGATCTTAATTTGTAGGAGTTAAGGCGGAAATGAAGAAATCGGAGCATAAAGGTCTTGCATGAGTCGGGATTCGGAGATGAGATGAAGAAATGAGGAAAGCAAGTGTCAGGTGGCGCAGGCCGGTCAGCTGACCGGCGGCCGGCCACCCGACTCAGAACACATTCCCACATAGAAAAGAAAAAAAGAAGGTGAAGAAATGGCCCAGGTAGTGTCGGCCGCTCGACCGGCGGCCGCTCGACTACCCGGCCTGCGCGACATCAGTAAGCACTTGAGAAGTATTTTGTGCTCCAGGCCGGTATGAGGCCGGCGGCCGGGCACCCGGCCGGGACCCCCTTGTTCATACTTAGAAGAATTTTGAAGACGAGAAAAATGAAGACAATGATGTGCTCCAGGCCGGTCAGAGGGCCGGCGGCCGGTCGACCGGCCAGGAACGCAGCTCCGCATTTCGCCATCTCTTCTATTTTCTTTCTTAATTTTCGAGATACCTATATATACCCTTCCCCTAATATTTTGTAAGCAACTTTTCATTATCTCTTAGCACAAAACCCTAGATAATTTGTAACCTCTATTAATCATTAATTACTCTCCTAATCGTTCCCTAATTAAGTTTAATTTCTCAATTTCAAGTTAGTAAATCTAGTCTTTCTTAGGAAAACTATCATAGTTTTGGTTTGTATTGAAGATTTTGGGTGAAGACATTCTCCCTATTCATTAATACAAATTTTTGTTGGTATAAATTTCTCATCTTTTTGTTATTTATGCAATTTATTTTCATTTCTAGTTTATTGTTTATCATTTGATTGTTATAATTATTCATTTCCTTAGCATGATGTTCATTTCATTATTCCTTGCCTTTAGTTGTTTGATTTCCCTTAGCATGAGTGAGTAGTTTCCCTCTAGGGTTTAGGGGGAGCCTAAGGGTGGATTATGTGGGATAATTAGTTGGGTAATTAGTAGACTTGTGGTAATAATTTGGGTATTACCCATATGCACACTAGGTGTTTGATGAAATGTGTAAACGAAAGTTGCTCACTTTATCTAGTATCGTTTGATTATCTCTTAAGCGAAGGTGGTAGAGATGATTATACTAGTGTTTATATGAGTGATTTGAGACAAATGCGATGGCTTTGTTGATGATTATTAATTGTTGAGACATTAGCAATTAATTCTACTCGAATTTATTACCCATTTGCTAATTACTAGACTAACCCATTAATCCCCCTAAGGTGAACCCTTTACCTTAGTTTTTCCCTTAATTGTCTTTACCTTGTTATTTAGCTTTTACTTGCATTTACTAGTTCTTAGTTAATTTTTCCCATCCAACCTTTGTTAGGCTAGAATAGGACTCGATCGAACTTGTAGTTGACCCCTCCATCCTCGTGGATTCGACCCCTTTATACTACTTATATAGGGTTTATTTTTTATGTTTGTTTTGACGACGAAACGACCATCAAATGGCGCCGTTGCCGGGGATGGCGTAAGGAAACTCGTAGTTTGTTTTGTGTCTTAGATTTAGCCAAGTTACTTATTGTTGTTTTTGTTGGTATTTAGTTGTTAGATTATTTGTAGAGTGCCTTGCATTATTGTCTTTCCCTAGTGTGCCCAAAAACACACTAGGAGTCTAACTTGTTTTTGAGTTGCTTTTGAGTGCATGCCTAGGGGTGAAGGGTTGTTCTTGAGCCATCCGGAGCCCGAAAGGTTGTTTAGGACTCTCCGAGCTAATACACTTGCTCGGGTTAGGAATTCAAGAAGGGTTAGCCATCAACAAGCCAATACTTCAATCGCTTCTACATCCACTCCAGCAATCGATCACCCACAAAACGACACCATTGAACCCATATTCGAAAACCCCTTCTACAATACATTACAAAATACACCACCAAATTCACCACCTACAATACCTCAACAACAAAATCAACCACAAATGACGACTTTACGTGACCGTAACCGACCCAACCATGATGATACCCAATCTCCAATAAATTTCGGTGTCTTGGCCCCAAATAACTTTGAGATTCACCCGGCTCAAATGAGTTCGATTGAGCGGGATAGCTTTGGAGGCCTTCCCGATGAGGATGCTCATGCCCACTTGAGGAAACTCAAAAGTAGAGTGGCAATCATGAAGAGGAATGGTGTGCCCGAGGAAACCCTTTGTCTAATGTTGTTCCCATTTTCTCTTAAAGACCGGGCGGAGAGGTGGTTGAATAACCATGCTCCAAACACTTTCACTACTTGGGATGCCCTAGCTAAGGAGTTTCTAAGCAAGTACTACCCCGCCTCCAAAACGGCGATGCTAAGAAATGAGATAACAACCTTCCAACAAGAGGATGGAAAATCCTTGGGAGAGGCATGGGATCGATTCATTGATCTACTTGCCCGTTGCCCTCATCATGGCATTGCGGATTGGTATGTCACTCAAACATTTTATCAAACTCTTCTCCCTCAAACCAAGGCTATGGTGAATGCTTCCGCGGGGGGAAGTTTCGATCATTTGAATGACCAACAAGGGGCAGCATTGATTAAGAAAATGGTTGAGTCGGAGTCTAGCTATGGTACTAGAGGAAATAGCTTGAGGAGGAGTTCTAAATACCCAAGTGAGAACTTTTCAAATGCGGATACCAATGCCAAGATTGATTTGCTCACACAAACTTTTACTAAGGGTTTTGCCGAGCTTCAAAAGGCTCAAAATCAAAGTCAAGGCCATCATGTGAATGAAGCTAGTGGGTCTTATGCACCTCCTATGGTGGAAGCTTATCAAACCCCTACTTGTGAAATTTGCAATGGGTATGGACACACCTTTGAAGTTTGTGGGAATAATGTATCTTATAACAATGAAGGAGGAAATGACTATCAACATGTGAATGCATTTCAAGGAGTCAACAACAACCCACGGCCCTCAAGGCCCCCCTTCCAAAACCAAGGAGCTTACAACCCAAATTCCAACTTCTATCATGCGAGTTCAAAATTTCACCCAAACATGAGTTACAAAAGCCAAAATGTGTTAAACCCTCAACACACACAAGCTCAACCTTCCAACCCTCCGGGTTTTTCCCAACCTAGAGGAGGAGGTCAATTTTCAAGAGGAAACTACAATAATCAATTCAACAACTCTCAACAAGGCCAAGGATCCAACCAATCCCAAAACCAATACTTCAATGATCAAGGCTACAATAACCAAGGTAACTTTCAAAACCAAGGTAATTGGAATCAAGGTCAAGGAAATTGGAATCAAAACCAAGGGAACCCAAACTTCAACAACCAAGGCCAAGGTAATTTTTACCAAGGCAACCAAAACAATCAAGCAAGTCAAGGGGTTCCCGATCAATCTTTCCAAGGCCAAGGGTCAAATTTCAACAACAATCAAGGGTCAAATTTCAATGGTCAAGGTTCAAGGGGGCAACAAGGAAATTTCAATAACAACCAACAAGGAAACTTTAACAATCAAAGAAACAACAATCAAGGTTCAAGTAGTCGGAATGACTATGCTTTTGCACTTCCCTTGACCAACCAACCCCACCAAGAGAATGAGCCTTCAATGAGTGAAGTTTTGCAACTTGTCAAGAACATGGAAATCCAAAACAACTTGGCCTTGCAAAATGTCACCAATGCTCACAAGAAAGAGGTGAGGGAATTAGAAGCTAGGTTAGCTTCTCAAGCTTTGAACAATCCTCAAAGGCCTCCGGGAGGTCTACTTGCTCAAGGGAAAAGCTCCAAGGATGCTTCATCAAGTCACCAAGCATGTGCGGTGACTTTGAGGAGTGGACTTGTGCTCGATAACCCCTACATGGATATGATGAATGATGAAATTCCAAATGAAGAGCATGTTGAGGAGGGTGATGAAACCGAAGAGCCCATTTTGACTCCTACCTTGGAGTTAAAAGATGGTGGCAAGGGTGAAGATGATCAACCCAAAGAGGGAGAAGATGGGTATATCGAACTTATGCCTTATGAGGAGGAGATGATCAAGGATGCCGATGATGAAGGAGTAGAGGTACAACCAATAGCAAGAGCTAAGGTAACCAAGAAAACTCCCATTCCAAAGGTATCTTCTAGTTCTCCACTTGTTGTTTCCGATATCCCCTACCCCTCTAGAGCATTGAAAACTAAGGAAAACTTCAAGTTCACCCAATTTAGAAAAATGCTTGAGGGACTTGAAGTGACCTTACCTTTCACCGATGTTATACTAAACATGCCCACATACTCAAAATTTCTAAAAGACATCTTGACTCACAAGAGGACTTTGGTGTAACACCCGGAAATGTACCCTATTTTTCTAGTAGAAATATTTTACGAAATCTTTTCAGTAATTTTAAGTTTTAAATTATAATTTTAAGTTCCGAGTCGAATTTAGAATTTCCGAGTTCGTATTTGGAAATTCTGCGAGATTTCATGAAAAAGCCGTCTTAAGTCTAGTTTGACTTTTCTGGACTTTGGAAATCGTCTTTGACTTTTCCCACACAACTCACACTACTCCTTCCTTAACCTAATTCTTCATTAAACACAAATCAAACACACAACCCCCTTTCTTCTCCATTAAGAAAGCTCATCTTTTTCCCTCTTTGATTTCAAGCTTAGAATTGGCGTAGTTTCTTCGTTACTCGATAGAATTTACGTAAGTTCGTCTTATTCTTCATCCCGTACCTTCCCTCTATCCGTATTGATAATAAAATTATCGTCTTTCTCGCTTTTTAAGCATTTCCGTCTTTCTCAAGATGAACTTTATTCATCTTTTTGCGATCTAATTGTAGGTTGCGACCTCCAAGATCCCGACAAAGACTATTTTCTTATAGAAGAGGAGCTTGACGATCATTAGAGACGCTCAAAGGTAACGGTGAAGGGTTACTCGGTATTACTTACGTGTTTTACATGTTTATATGCTAGAAAATCGTATTAGATTACGATTAGGAAGTTTAGATACCATGCTAGGATTAATGAATGATGTTATATGATGAATATTGATGATATATGTTGATTGTTGATGATTATTGGAAGTATAATTGAGTTTTGAAATGAATTGGTTAAGCTTTGGAAGCTCTCGGGTGAAGAAGTGCTCCCAGCCGGTCGACCGGCCGCCGGTCTGACCACCGGCTGGGAACACATCAGTAACTCCTTTGGAAATTTGGGATTTTTGAATAAGAGGTGCTCCAGGCCGGCCAACCGGCCACCGGTCAACCCACCGGCCTGGAACACATCAGTAAGGCAAGTTTTGATTTTGGTGTAGTGCTCTGTGCCGGTCGACCGGCCGCCGGTCGACTGACCGGCCCAGAC
>JAIUZE010019636.1:0-47235 GCA_022085475.1 Heliosperma pusillum
AACTTCTGCCTGTTTCTAGACGTATTGGTCTTTCATGTTTGATGATTCTATGAATCTTAGAAGGTGAGATGCAAGCCGGCTAAGGTTGATAGAGTTTGGATTAACGGTTGTTAACTGATTCACATGATATCTTGTTTGATTAGGGTTGAGTGTATCATGGCCATGTTTTAAATGTAACCTCTGAGCTAGCATACCAGCTTCCCTACCTCGTGTTATAGGTTGTTAACAGATTCACATGATAGCTTTCATATGATAGGTTATATGTTAGTTATTTGTTGCATAACATGAAAAGCATATGGTATATGTTAAGGTTTTGTATTTTCCATATACATCTCTTTTATGTTATTCATGTTTTATTAAACTCGACATTTCGTGGCTGGGAGAACTCGGAGTTACTCCCCACTGACTGTGGCTTCCGTGTTTATATTGAATGCGGTTGGCAGGTTTGTGATGCATACTTGGGTACATTGACGAGCTAGCGAGCGAAGTATTTACCTTGGACCTATATTCGGTTCTTAGGATTGTATATTATTATACACTCTTTTATTTCCGTATTTATACGGGAGATATGTCTCCCGTTTTGGATATTTATTTTGTATAATATTATTTCCTTTTTGTTGAACCTTTTTATTTTAAGACACCTTCGTTATGTATTCTTATCTTTTATTTAGTAAATTATTTTTTTCTTTCCGCAAATTTGAGGGTGTCACAGTTGGTATCAGAGCATTTTTGCTCCCGACGCACGTTTGTGTACCCTAGTATAAATAACTTGACCTTAATAAAATAATAAACTTGTGAGATAGAATGGTAGGATGGGTAGATTAGGATTTATGTTGTAGTTCCCTTGTGCGTGCTATATATAAATACTAATTTGTTTTTCTTTTTGCAGTATGCCTCGAGAATACAACACGATCTTAGCAGCTCTTACTGTTATATTCAGAACCAGCAAAGATCAGCAAAATCAGCAAGCAAAATCCTATTCCTAATCCTATTCTGACCGTGAGAGACACGGAAGTTGTTCATGGGTTGCTTCACAACTATCTAGGAGCCAAGCAAAAACCTATGGTGGTGAGGTAGATCCTATTCAGCTTTCGGGGTGGTTACGTGAAATGGAGAAGAACTTTTCTCTTTACGATGTTCTTGAGACGGATAAAGTCCGTCTTGCTTCCCACTTCTTAGTGAAGGAAGCTGATCAGTGGTGGACTCTTTCTGGTCCTACTGCTAAGTTGGAACCTGATTTCGGGTGGACTCGATTCCGTGAACTATTGGAGGCGAGGTTCTACCCGGAGGAGTTGAGGCAGCAGAAGCTGAAGGAGTTCATGGACTTTAAACAGGGAGTTCTTTCTGTTCAGGAGTTCACAACCAAGTTCAATGAGTTGGCTCATTATGCCACTCGACTTATTTCGAGGGAGGAAGACAAGGCTTTCTTTTACTTGGGAAAGCTTTCTCCCAGGTGAAGGGAAAGATTAGTAGGGGTTCTACTTCTTTTGTCTCGATTTACAATGATGCCCTATGGGCAGAGAGTTCTATTCGGGAGATTGCTGACGAGGCTCGTTCCTCGTATGTTGCTCCTAATTCTTATGGCAAGAGACCTTTATATCCTACTTCCCGACCTTCCTTTTCTCCCTCTGTTCCAAACAAGAGGAGAAACTTTCAGAGTGGACAGGCAAATCAGAGAAACCGTCCATTTGTTCCGAGCAACAACAACGATCTTAAGGGTCGTATATGCTTTATATGCAAGATGCCTATTCACCCCGGTGTTGGTTGCTTCAACAAGCCGTTTGTGTGCTTTATTTGTCAGAAACCGGGACACAAGGCTAATGTATGTCCTGATAGGAAGAGTACGGTTTCTACACCAGTTCCTTCTGGGAGACCTAAGGGTCGGATTTTTATCATGAGCCGAGCTGAGGCCGATGCTCAACAAGACATCGTGACGGGTATGTTCTCAATTTATGAATTTCCGTGTTTAATTTTGTTTGATACGGGAGCTTCTTTATCTTTTATTTCGATGAGATTATCCGATAAATTACCTATCAAAGCTTCAGTTGGAGAAAGTACTCCTATATCTTTACCGTCCGGAGATGTATTTTCATGCTCTTATCTTCATTCGGACATTCCTATATCGATACACGGATCTACTTTTCCGGCTAATCTTCTTCGGTTCCCTCTTGAAGAGTTTGATATTATTCTGGGCATGGATTGGTTATCTACTTATCATGCTCGATTTGAATGCCGAGATCAAAAGATTATTCTTAAAAGTCCTTTGGGTGCTCGTATATCTTATCAAGGAGTTAGAAAGCAAGCTAGTGTGAAGTTAATCTCAGCTATGAAAATGATGAATGTTTTGAAGAAGGGGCATCAAGCATTTCTATGTGTAGTGACTACTTCTGATTCTTCTCTTCCTTCTTTGAAGGATGTTCCTATTGTTTGTGAATATCCAGATGTTTTTCCCGATGAATTACCCGGGATTCCTCCTGAAAGAGATGTTGAGTTTTCCATCGATCTAGTTCCTGGAACTGGACCTATTGCTAAAGCTTCTTATCGTATGGCGCCTTCCGAGTTGAAAGAGTTGAGAATCCAACTTGATGACTTGATTGAGAAAGGCTTCATTAGGCCTAGTGCTTCTCCTTGGGGTGCGCCCGTACTATTTGTCAAAAAGAAAGACGGTTCTATGCGAATGTGCATTGATTATCGTGAGTTGAACCGTGTCACAATCAAAAATAAATATCCTCTTCCACGTATTAATGATCTCTTTAACCAGTTACGTGGTGCTTCTACTTTCTCAAAGATTGATCTTAGATCGGGTTATCATCAAATTCCCGTTCGGGAAGCAGATATGCCCAAGACTGCTTTTAGCTCGAGGTATGGTCATTTCGAATTCAATGTGATGCCATTCGGTTTGACTAACGCTCCCGAAATATTCATGGATCAGATGAATCGTACTTTCAGGGAGTACCTCGATAAATGTGTGGTGGTATTTATTGATGATATTTTGATCTTTTCTAAATCTAAAGAAGAACATGTTGATCACCTCCGAACCATTTTGGGTGTTCTTCGACGCCAAAAATGGTATGCTAAGTTCTCCAAATGTGAATTCTGGTTGCCCGAGGTATCTTTCCTTGGTCATGTCATTTCAAAAGACGGTGTTATGGTCGATCCAGCTAAAATTGAGGCAGTGGTGGATTGGAAGAGTCCGAAAATTGTGTCCGAGATTCGGAGTTTCCTTGGTTTAGCTGGTTGTTATCGTCGGTTTGTGAAAGATTTCTCTAAATTAGCAAGACCGATGACTCAATTGCTAAAGAAGGAAGCAAAGTATATTTGGACCGATGAATGTGAAATTGCCTTCTTGGAATTAAAGAAGAGATTGACTACCGCACCGGTTTTAACTGTACCAGATGATGAAGCGGATTATGATGTATATTGTGATGCTTCAAAGCATGGTTTGGGATGTGTCTTGATGCAGAATAGAAAAGTCATTGCTTATGCTTCTCGACAACTCAGGGTTCATGAGGTGAACTACCCGACTCATGATCTTGAGTTAGCAGCTGTGGTACATGCATTGAAAACTTGGAGACATTATCTTATTGGAGTTCATTGTCGAATCTACACCGATCATAAAAGCTTGAGGTGCATTTTTACTCAGAAAGAGTTGAACATGAGGCAGAGGAGATGGTTAGAGTTGGTGAATGATTATGATGCCGAATTGATTTATCATGAGGGAAAGGCAAAGGTTGTGGCAGATGCTTTGAGTAGAAAGACTAGTCATTCATTAAATGCTCTTGGTACTTTACCCGATGAACTAGTATCAGAATTTCAGAAGCTGGAGATACAGTTTGTTGGGAAGGGATTCGATTATCTTGGTGCTTTGACTGCGGAACCTGATTTTTATCGAGAAATTCGTACTTGTTTACCGGAGGATGGTACTTTTATCGCCATACGAGCAAAAATATTACTTGAGCAAGCTAAGGATTGTGTGGTGGATAATGATGGCTACCTTCGTTACCATGGTAGATTGTATGTTCCGAGAATTGCTGAGTTGAGAAAGAGAATACTTGATGAAGTTCACCTTTCTCCTTATTCTGTTCATCCTGGCGGTGACAAAATGTATAAGGATTTGAGACCACAGTTTTGGTGGCCTAGGATGAAGATTGAAGTAAAGGAGTATGTTAGTAGATGTCTTACTTGTCAAAAGGTGAAGATCGAACATCAAAGACCCGGAGGTTTACTACAACCTTTGGAAATTCCTCTTTGGAAATGGGAGTCTATTTCTATGGACTTCGTGATGGCTTTACCTAGAACTTCTAGTGGAAAGGATGCCATCTGGGTTATTGTAGACCGTCTAACCAAGTGTGCCAGATTCGTGCCTATCAAAGAAACTTGGAAGATAGATGCTTTAGCTGGTGCCTATGTGAAAGAGATAGTACGCTACCATGGAGTGCCTAAAGATATAGTTTCATATCGTGATCCGAGATTCTGTTCCCGATTCTGGACGGCTTTACAAGAAGCCATGGGTAGTAAATTGTTATGCCACAGCATTTCATGCCGCACTGATGGTCAAACTGAGAGAACGATCCAAACTTTGGAAGATCTTCTCCGAGCTTGTGCTTTAGACTTTCATACTTCTTGGGAGAAGTTTTTGCCTCTGGTTGAATTTTCTTATAACAACAGTTATCATGCTTCTATCAAGATGTCACCGTACGAGGCTTTATACGGTAGGAAGTGCCGTAGTCCTGTTTGTTGGGATCAAGTCCAGAATGATCATATGTTGAGTCCCGACATAGTGACTGAAACGATTGATCAAGTTCAAGTCATTCGAGAGCGAATGAAAGCCGCTCAAGATAGACAGAAATCATATGCCGATGTCCGTCGTCGACCACTTGAATTTGATGTTGATGACCGTGTATTCCTTAAAGTGTCACCAATGAAAGGAGTGAACGGTTTGGAGTGAAAGGAAAGTTGAGTCCTAAATATATTGGACCGTTTCGTGTGCTTAAAAGAGTTGGTCCTGTTGCTTATCGTTTGGAATTACCTCCGAACTTGAGTAAAGTTCATGATGTGTTCCATGTTTCGCAATTGAAGAAATATATCAGTGATCCGAGTCATATTATTCAAGAAGAAGTGTTGGACTTGGAACCTAATTTGGCTTTGGAAGAAAGGCCGATTGGTATACTTGAAAGGGCTAACAAGCAACTCAGAAACAAAGTGGTGCCCTTAGTTCGTATCCTTTGGCGTTCTGGAAACGTCGAATCAGAAACTTGGGAACCCGAAGCTAAAATGTTAGCTAAATATCCCGAGCTCTTTACTTGAGGTAAATCTCCTTCTTTCTTCTTTCTTTCTATTCGATTTATTCTTCCGAATATTCCGTTCCTTCTATCGAATATCATCTTTTATAAATAAATTATTAGAAGCTTTAGTTAGAAATTTTAGACATAGATAGTAGAGTTATTACCTTTACTATAAAATTTTTGAACTAAAAGCTTTTGGAAATATTTTTATGATTTCTAGTATTTTACCGTCAAGGAGTGTTGAGACTTGTTATTGGAGACGTTCGATAACTATTTTCTCATTTATTGATGCGAAAATGTATCTTTTAAAGTTTTTGACTTGGGACGTCGATGTTCTTAACCGCTCACGAGAACCTTCGGCCCCATTGATAAGACTCAGTATTTTTATTACAAATATATTTTTAAAGGGTTTGAAATAGACCTACATATATGTCACATTACTTCTTCTAAGTTTCGAGGACGAAACTTTTTAAAAGGAGGGGTGATTGTAACAACCCGAAAAGTACCCTATTTTTCTAGTGAAAATATTTTACGGATACTTTTCAGCCTGTTTAAGTTTTAAAGTGGAATTAATTGTTTCCAGTCGCATTTTGAAATTCCGAGTTCGTATTTGGAATTTCTGCGAGATTCCAAGGAAATCCCGTTTTTAAGTCAACTTTGACTTTCGTTGACTTTTTCCGACTCGCCTTGTAATTTTGAAGACCGAAATTTTATTAAAAAAAATAATATTTTTAATTTATTTTTATTAAGATTTATTTGGATTTATCATAATTTAATATACTTATTTTGCATTTTTCGGAATTTACAGAGAAGGTTTTTTACCGGTTTAACCCGAACATCATTTAACTATTCCCGAGTCATCTTAACTCCCGAAACAAACCCGAAACTCGATTTTGGCATGAGTCACACGCCCCATGTCATCTTTTTTCACTCACTTTGGATATTTTCATTCTTTTGATTAAACTAATAATAATATCTTAGATATTTATAACTTTATCGATCCGTTAACTTAAATTACGCAAATCGTTTACAAAACAGACCCGATTACTACCCAAATCACACGGCTCCTCTCCTCTCTTAAGCTAGATATTTTTCCTTTCTTTTCCTTACAATAACATAATATCTAGATATTTGGTTTAATTAACTTAATATCTAATTATATCTAATCAATTACCGTAATATAATTATTAACCCCGAGTCAATTCCGTAACAACAATTTCAAAACCCGACTCATAAATTCTTCTATAACTACACGGCTACTCTCCACCATTACTCACTAACTACCTTTTCATTTTACAATAAATCAACTTAAGATCTAATTAATCCTTTCTTTAATCGTTCTTCATCGTTCTTCGTCGTTCTTCATCGTTCTTCGTCGTTCTTGAGCAAAATCGTCATAAAACCGTGTTCATGTCTTAATTCAAATCCTCCTAAACTTATTTTCTAGACTCTCCTCTTCGCTCCTCATCTTCTAGTACGGTTTATTTTAATTCCGTCAAAATCGTTTTCAACACTTTAATTATGGAAAATCAAAGTTTTAATTCTAATAATGTTTTTCTTGTCATTTCTTATAGGGGAAGACTTTGAAGACGAGTTTGGTGACTCGTATATTTTAGTAGAAGATTAGAAGACGGGTTTCTTATTTTCTTAGTTCTTATTATTTTGGTGCTACTTGATTTTGCTAGCTAAGGTAACAATTCCGATTTACTCGACGAAATAATGTCACATACCTTATGTTTTTGTTCATGTTATTGTTATTTATGGTTTTTAGTAGTAACATGATAAGTAGTTATGATTTTCATGTTGTATGGAATTTTTAATATGTTAGTGTTCTTGACATATTTAGATGATTTATTTATAACCATGATTTTTGTATGATTGATGGTTAAATTGGTTGTTAAAAATGGATGTTGTATGATTAAAAACAATTCCGATTTTTGTATGATTGATGGTTAAATTGGTTGTTAGAACCGTGTAAAGTGGCCGGAAAAACCTCAGTTTTAGGAACAACACTTTCAAATGGTTACTAGTTCATCGGGTAAAGTACCAAGAGCATTTAATGAATATCATCAACGTATACCACATGGTTATAAATAAATCATCTAAATAAGCATTTAATGAATATCATCAACGTATACCTCAGTTTTAGGAACAACACTTTCAAATGGTTCAAAAGTTCAGACTAACCCTTGCTATATACAAGAATATCATCAACGTATACCACTATGAAATGACCTATGTAAGGCCTCAGAACTTCAGTCATGAGTCTCATGAATGTGCTAGGAGCATTAGAAAGACCAAATGGCATAACCAGCCATTCATACAGCCTATGTTTGGTTTTAAAGGTTGTTTTCCACTCATCCCCCTCCCTGATTCTCACCTGGTGGTAGCCTTGCCTGAGATCTATCTTGGAAAATAGCCTGGCTCCACTTAACTTATCCAGCATGTCATCGAGCCTTGGATTGGGGAATCTGTACTTGACAGTAATATTGTTAATGGCCCTGCTGTCAATACACACTCTCCATGAACCATCTTTCATAGGGACTAGGAGGGCAGGCACTGCACAAGGACTCAAGGATTACCTGACAAAGCCCTTGGACATTAGCTCTTCTACCTGCCTCTGCAATTCATGAGTGGACTTGGGATCACTCATGTATGCTGGCCTGTTAGGTAGCATGCCACCTAGAATGAGGTCTATCTGGTGCTCTATGCCCCTTAGAAGAGGAAGTCCTGATGGTAGTTCTTCTGGAAATACATCCTCATCCTCATGCTCATTGATTAACTACTTTACTTCTGGGAGAATCTCAACTGGTTCCTCAACCTGTTTGGACAAGAGGAAGTACACAGGTTGCTCTTGTTCCACTTCTCTCAGCATGGCTGCCTCTGTGAGGAAAAGAACCTCCTTGGACCCACTGGTGCTAGGACTACCATAGTCCCTGGTGTTTGGAGGCAAAGGTGTAAGGACTATTCTTTGACTCCCATGCCTGAAAGTGTACACATTGCTCTTCCCTTTGTGCATGGCATCTTTATCAAACTCCCATGGTCTCCCTAGCAGTAGGTTGCATGCATCCATAGGCACCACATCACAAGTCACCTCATCCTTGTAGGTACCTCCAATGGAGAAAGATACTAGGCACTGTTGATCAACTCTCACTTCAGCACCCTTGTTCAACCATCTGTGTTTATTAGGGTTTGGGTGGGGTGTGGTCTCCAAGCAAAGCTTGTTAACCAGTGTAACTGATGCCACATTTGTAAAACTACCTCCATCTATGATCACATTACAGACCCTTTCTTGAATAGTACACCTGCTCCTAACAATTAATGATCTCTGGTCCTTCTCTAGAGGTTGATGCTGGGAATGCATAATCCTCCAAAGGACAAGGTTGTGACCAGTGTCTGGTGGGGCTACTACCAAAGGGGCATCACTTTCCTCCTTCTGATCTCCTATTCCTCCTCCTGCTCATACTCAATGAGCCCTTTTTTCTCCCACTCCATAACTTCCACTGCAGTCAAGCCCCTTCTTGAAGTACAGTCTCTCTTAAAGTGACCATAGCCTTGACACTAATAACACTTTCTTTTCTCTTCTGAAGGAGTGAGGGTAGGTTGTTCTCCCACAGGGGCCTTACCCTTGTCCAAGGGGTTCCTATTAGCAGCTATAGGAGCCCTGGGACCCTGCCTAATTCTGACCCCGGTGTAACGCTTAGTTACAGCAGTTTTGGTGAATGGTTTGGTTATTTCTTTCCCCATTTTCTCAACCCTAAGGGACAGCTTAACCACATCTTCAAATGACCAAAGAGGCTGCATTCTAACCTTGTTAGCAATGCCATGGTTTAGACCTTCTAGGAATCTAGCAATCCTTTGCTCAGGCTTCTCAGTAATGTCACATTGAAGGGTAAGCTGCTCATATTCTCTTAGATATGACTCAACAGACTTTTCATTTTGTTTCAGTTTAGACAGCTTGATGAATAAGTCCTGAGTATAATATTTAGCAAAACATTTATTCAACATTTTCTTCTTTAACTTTGACCAAGATTTGATGGGTTCCTTACCCACCCTAGCCCTTAGACTCTTCATAGTCTCATACCACAGGGAAGCATACCCTTTCAGTTTCAGAATAGCTACTTTAAAGGCCTTAGCATCATTGTAACCTTTATATTCAAAGACTCTCTCTATATCCCTAAGCCATTCTAACAAATCATCAGGTTTTAAGCTACCAAAAAACTCAGGAATGTCTACCTTGAGGTGTTTATCAGTAAGGCCATGGGCTGAAGCTCTGCTCCTGGTGGATTCATCTGAGTCTGAAGGCTCCTCTTCTTCAGGTGGTCTGACCCTGCCTCCTGGTGGGCCTAGGCCTCTCCCTCGACCTCTGCCTCTTCCTCCAGCAAGAATATGGTTGCCTAAGACCTGATCCAAGGCTCTGGTTAGGGTGGTTACAACCTTATCCAGGTCCTCCATCCTTGTTTCCATTCCTGCTAATCTCTCTTCACTCATTGGGCAGTTTTTGTGTTTTTGAATGTAGTTTGGTTAAATGAACTCACAGTAGAAATAAACCTGACCTCTGATGACCAATTTGATAAACCAAACTAGGGGTTTTACCAGGATTAGAATACACACAAAACAAACACTTAAACAAAATAGAAAACCCTGTATTCAAAACTGTCAAGGCAAGCACAGACAGTTCCAAATGCAGTGAATCTTAAGCAAAACGCATCCACTAAGACTAGCACAAGGGATTGACTCAAGCTTAGGTAAACAAACTAAGACTAGCACAAGTTTGTTGAGGGTTTTGAGCTAACCAAGACTGGCACAGGTTAACAAATGATAGAGTAAGAACTCTGGTTTTTTCATTCAAGCATTCTGAGTTATGTTTACATTAAAAGGCTCTTTATATAGAGCATTACATAAGATCTCGACCACACAACTTAAAGCTACATCTAAGGGCTTGAAAGAAGCCTTAAAATGACAACAAAACAGATACAAAAGTCTACTAATAAGACGAGCTTGGACAGAATGCAACTTCAACAGAAAAGCAACTGAAAAAGAAAACTTGTCCCTTTCCTGAAATGGCAATATGAGTAGTTTCTTGTGGAGCATGTCTTGGCTGTCTGCAGCTACAAATGGAGCCTTGAGAGGGACTTCTAGGGTCTTCCTAACGTCCTTATTAATGCTACTGAGGGTTATGCAAAAGGTAAGAAGCCTTGGTTCACTTGTTGGTCTTGAAACCTGCCTGGCTCTTCAGAATGACTCACCACTTGTAGGATATTTTTCTTGAACTTCCAAGGACAATTAGGAAAACTTATCCTAGACCTTTTGGTAGCTAAGAGCCTCAAATAGATGGGAAAAGAAGTTGGAGCCCTTGCTTGGACAATTGTTGTAGGATATCTGGCTTAGAACTAATGCTGGTCTCTGCGGATCCTTTCTGATTTTGGCCGACTTTGGACCTTGTTGTCCTGGCTGTTGGTGCTTGGGTTGTTGCTGTTGTTGCTTGATCATGGCCTGTCTGGGTCTGGGCATGGCTTGTCTGGGTCTGAGCATGGTTGTTATGGACTGTTGCTTGGCTATCAAAGCTTGTTGATCCCCTAGCTCCTGCTTCAATTTTGACATTTGGATATCCCTATGTCATCTAAATCCTGAACTTCTGACCATGGCGATCATGAGCATGTGCGAAGACAACTTAGACAATGATATCAACCTTGGATCTCCTAATCCACTTCGGGTTCGAGACACAAGTCGATATTGCCGCCAAATAAGCACACTTATTCAGGGGACTCATATGCCTCCTTTTTCTTTCCACATTTTCAACAAATATACATTTCTTTTACAAAACTGTGCCTGTCAATCCAATCTTTCGTTTTGCGCCAGTTTAGGCCACCAACGTGCAAACACGTAATATATGCAATTTCTATGTGATGTGATTTTCGGCAGCATGACGGCAAAATTGTCGTCTACCAAACCTATTTTGTTTTCAGACAAACTTGCAGATGCAAAAAACATTCAGCAGCAGAAACACTCAGGCCATCAAATACAACAAAAAAAGACATGTACATCAAGCTGAGGGCTCTCGCCCAAGACAGACTCAAAATCAAAATATGGGGGCTCTCGCCCAAAACAAATCCAGAAAGCCAAAAGCAAAATCTAAATCTGAAACAAATCCATAAAAAAACCGACTAAAAGCCAAAGCAAAGCCACAAGTCAAAGCAAAACAAAAAAACCCAAAAGCCTCAAGCAAAAGGATCAAGCTAAAGCCAAAGCCCAAAGACAAATCCAATGCCAAAGCGCAAAACAAATTTCAATATCCAAAACTCGGGGCTCTCGCCCAAGACAAAATCCAAAATGTGCAAAAACAATCCAAAATCTACAAAATCTACAACCAAACAAAACAACTAATCCTCATAACCAAGCTTAGCTAGAATCTCGAGAGCGACAATCTCAGTGTCTCTGTCCTCTAGCTCCCTCAACAAACAAGTTATTTCCCTCCAGGACTATGTTAGCTCGCGCTCCAAGACTCTCTCCTCTTCAAAATGAATACGGAACAAGAGGTTCATACCTGTCAATCCCGGCCACCTACAAGTGTCTCAAAGGCTGTAGCCCTTAGCCGATTTTCCACCCTCCATAACGCTACGTGCCGAGACGATGTCACCTGAATTCAAGTCAAATGCATTCCTATGCAATAGCAAAAAATTTGAAAATTGTACTCCACCACCTCGAGGTAAGCTGGGGGCTTGACGCGTGCCACCTTGATCTCATAAAAAGATCAAATGACTCATCAATTGATGATCATATGTCGCGTCTCAGATCAATTCAACCAACAAGAAACAAGCAAATGATTACTGCGATCAGTCAAGAAAGCCACTCCAACGATCGCAACTCATGTCGCACTTATCACCTCAGCATGGGAATTCCCATTTTCATACATACAACTCAGGAGCCCATCTTCTATCATCAGGATGTTGTTCGCCACAACCGAGCAAGAAATCCTCAGCGGTTTCAGCAACGTCAGGCAATCCTTAAGCGATTTCAGCAACGTCAAGCAATCCTCAGCAGTTTCAGCACGTCAAGCAATCCTCAACATTTCATGCAACCCCCAGGGGTGTTACAGCTCTTGCTGTGCCCTTTCGCTAATAGAGCTCTACTTAGGAGTTTGGTTATTACAAGTTTGTTGCTTGTGAGCCCAAATCCTTTTCAAATATATATCTTTCTTCAACGTGCTTCACTTAAAGATAAACGCGGGAAGATTCTGAAAACATGCTCCTCCAATGGAAGCAAGATTCTCAAATACAACGGCTGGCGAGCCTCATTACGTATACCCTATCAGCACCAGAATTCTACTTCAACATATATTTCCCCATCAAGAGTCCGTCTAAAGATAGAGACAGACATATTCTCACGTACGCTCTATTCCAATAAGAGTCCACCTGAAGACAGACGCAGGAAGATTTTCACAACGTGCCCTTACAACGGCTAGCGAGCTTCATTACGCACCTTATCCACAGCTGGCATGCTTTACCATGCGCCCTTTCCCCAACGAGAGTTCACCTGAATAGGCCGATTCTTAGCGGCTGGCCAGCCTCATCACGCACCTTATCCCCAGCGGTAAAAAAGCTTCATCACGCGCCCTTTCAACGGCTGTCGAAATTGATTAAGCACCCCAATGCAACTGTTGGCAAGCCTCACATTGTTACCCAGTAAGAAGATGCTAAGGTATGACTCCTTCTTACGACTGGTGACGATGCTTATTTCACGTGTCGTTAATTCCGCTAATTAGCTATGGTCAAATAACAATTTATATCTCCTAAACAAACACAAACTATCTTAAATAAAGGTAGTAAATGGTAAGAATAGGGTCTAACCCAAGGGAAGGCGGGATTAACTAAATTAACTAATCTACACTCTTGCTAAAAACCAATTAACAAAATTAAACTAATTACTCTAACCACTAATTAAGACACTAATTAAGACACAAAATTAAATTAATTACAAACTATGATATTAACAATGACAAAAACATGTAGGATAACACATATGGAGAAAGTTTGATTTGAGAAATTGATTAACAAGTCTAAAATAACCAACAAGTACTTAAGATTCAAATATTCAAATATAAAGAAACTAACTTAGTGTAATTTTCCCAAGTTCCCAACAATTAGCAAAGTAAAAACTCTTCCTTTCCTCTTTTATCTAGTTATCTAATACAAGTTTCTAAGAAATTAGTCAACAAGGATTAACTCAACCAAGGATGACCCTTTACAACCCAATTCACACCCACTAAAACATGAGTCCAAATCAAAGATGCAAGCTTTATGAACAAAACAAAAGTAACAAGCTAGAATCATGTAATAAAATACTAACCCATAATCTAACCACACAATAAACCAAATTCCACTCAAACGATTCCAACTTTAAACCAAAGTTGCAATCTTTCAAGGTTGCTTCAACAATATCAAGACAAATTAACCAAAATTATCTAGACAAAGCACTAATTAAACAAACAACTTGCTAAGATGGTTAGTCTCAACAATAATTCATTCAACAATGGAAAATAAGCATGAGAAAATGGTATTAACTAAAGAAGAAGAGGTTCAAAGAGTCTTACAAAGCAAAAAGATGAAAACTTGTTCCAATTACACTAAGAAATAGAAGATTAGCTACCCATAATCAAGAATTACAACCCAAATAATAAAGTTCAACTCAAAGTTACAAACCAAAATGAAGAACCAAAAATGAGAGAATTCAAATTTGTTTTGTGCTTTGTTGTGGAATGTTATAGTATCCTCTCTCTCTCTCTCTAAAACCTGGTTCTTTTATACCCTTGCTTCAGAATCCTAGGGCCTTCGAGAAATGGGCCTTAAAATGACAAGACGGAAAATGAAGAAACACATGTCCCAGGCCAGGACGCTGGCAGAGTCGTGGCACACTGGCGGCGTTCTGGTGACGCTGGCAGCGTTTTAAGCTGCCAGTTTTGACTCTTGGTTCCTCGCCTTGACTTTCGTTGACCCCTTTGAATGCTAGTCTTGCCTTGACTTCCAATGACCCTTTGGACTTGCTTTTCGTGCATTGATAATTTGCTCCTAGCCCACTCCAATTGTCGGGTTTGGTCTCGGGTCTCGGGTTTGACTTTGACTTTAGTTGACTTCTGGGCTTGACTCTAAAACTTGACTTAAAAATACCAAATAACAACATAACTACAAGGACTAAGGTTAGCATAAAAAGATGCTAACGACCAGTAAAAAAGTACATTAAACGGACCTAAAAAACACTACTAAACACGACACATTTTGGTGTTGTCAAATACCCCCACACTTGGACTTTTACTCGTCCCGAGTAAAACTCGAGATTAGCAAGACAACCACGAGTCCAAACATACCATGTGAAGGTAATGACCTCTCTCCCCTCACCACTACCTTCTTATATCTCTCTCAAAACACAACCACCTATTAAAAGAAAATGACTCAAAGTTGTTGTGACACACTCTTCCCTTACCACTTCCTACTTAAAACTCCCTCAATACAAGACTCGACACACCACCAACTCCGACTCATCCACACATCCTCCCTCCTTATACTCCGAGATGGTAATGGTCACTCTCACCTTATCCCAAGGTAGAAGCAAAGTGACCGACAAGAACTCCTATCAATCTCACAACTACTTATATCGCCCCCTTATCACTCCACCAATGTAAAGCATGGTCACTTGGTTGGCCCCAAACTACACAAATTGCACAACCAAGCAACCCACAAAAGAAATCCACATATTTGGAACCAATATTGTGTGACTCAAAGAAAAAAAAAATCCTAAGCTAGCCTCCTTCCAAATTCCTTCTTATTCCTCCCTTCTTTTCCCTCCAAAAATCCTCTTCATTGGAAGTCTTTTGCTCAATTTTTTTTTCTTTTTCTTTTTCCAATTTTTTTTCTTGAAAATCCCTCATTTTGCATAAGGTGCCCTTTCGGGTTTTCACCTTAGCTTTTCCTTTCCTCTCATTGGTGGCCCGCAAATCGATTTTTATTTTGCCCGGAACGCCCTTTCGGGTTTTCATTCCGTCCTCGGCCACCTTCCCAATTTTTGCCTAGGTGCCCACCCTTTTGGGTTTTCACCTAGCCGGGATTTTCAATTTTTTTCTTTTTTTTTCTCTTTATTTTCTTTTCATTTTTTTTTCTTTTCTTCTTTTTCAAAATAAACGCTAAAGAATGCATCAAAACAAAACAATGTATATACAATTCTCTCCCCCACACTTAGATTATACAATGTCCTCATTGTAGGGGAAAGGGTGGGATGCTTCATGAATTATTAAAATGAGAAGAACACGAGGCACCTCCTCGGTTTCTCCAAACATCAAAGACCTCACAATAGAGGAGGGGTTATTGTGGCATCTCGTTCCTTCTTGTCAAGTTCCCCATCCTGCGGCTTCGGTCACAAGGCTTCACAAATTTATGAGCATCCTTGAAAAGGCTTGGCCAAAAGAAACGGCATTCAAGAACTTTCCTTGCGGTTCTTTGTGGCCCAAAGTATCCTCCACATGCATAGTCATGACAATGATGTAGGATGGATGGAATCTCACTCTCGGGCACGCATCTTCTTATAATTTGATCTTGGCAAAATTTACACAAGTATAGGTCATCCTATATGTAGTACTTTGCATCGGACCTTACCTTGCTCCTTTGATGGAAAGAAAAATGGCTTGGCAACCGCTTTATTACCAAATAGTTGACCATGGTAGCATACCATGGCTCCTCTGTAACACCCGCAAATGTACCATATTTTTATAGTAAAAATATTATACGGATACTTTTCAGCGAATTTTAGTTTTAGTCTAGAATTAAATTTCCCGTGTCTAATTTAGAATTTCCAAGTTCGTTTTCGGACTTTACTCGAGATTCCGAGTGAGTACGCCTTAAGGCGCTTATGAGCCTTTTCCCATGTTTTTCCACTTACTCCCTTACACTCTCCTTTAAACCCTAAACTCCCACATTCAACCTACTCCTTCTTCCTCACCAAGTAACCACCAAAACCCTAAACTCCATACTTGATCAAACTCAAAATCGACACTTCTCCTTCATTTCTCGCTCAATTCCGCTAATTTTCGGTCCAATCTTTCCCTCTCATCGTCCTCTATCTTAATTGGTAATGAAATTATCGTCTTTCTCACGTTTCAATTTATCCGCCTTTCTCAAAGGTGAATTATATTCATCTTTTGTGTCTAATTGTAGGTGGTGACCTCCAAGACCTCAACAAAGACTACTACTTGGTAGAAGAGGACCTAGACGAGGATTGAAGACGCGAAAAAGTAAGGGTGAAGGGTTACTCAATATCATTACGTGTTTTTAATGTGTTTTTGATGTTAGTAAACGTATTTAGGATAGGATTAGTACTCATAGGATTTGTGTTGTTGATGATAGTTGATATTTGTTGATAATTGTTAATGAATATTGGTGATTGATGATGATAGTTGATGTTGGTTGATGTTCATTGTGTTAAGTAATGATTTTCGTGCATAAAATGTCCCAGCCGGCCGACCGGCCGCCGGTCAGCTGACCGGCTAGGAAGTGGCTGATGTTTTATTGTTTGTTACGTGAAAATTTAAATTGAATTAAGTCTCAGCCGGCGAACCGGCAGCCAGTCAGCCGACCTACTGAGACACACCCTTTATTTTGTTCTTTTTCTCGAGTGATATAGGATCTAGCCGGGTAGCTGGCAGAAGGTCCACTTGAGCGGCTGGATCATGCTGTATATTGGTTGTTTTTCAAATGATATATTGGTGCCAGCCGGGTAGCCGGCAGCCGGTCCCCTTGACCGGCTGGCACACGCTGCCTTTCTTTCTCTACAATTTCTTATACTTTCATTTATGATAGTTCGCATGGTTCGTTTATATTATAAATTTACGAAATGACTTTAAATATTCATGTTTAGAATATATGATATCCCTTTCTCTTGTATCGCATGTTTTGTGATGGTTTTTCATATATCCCACTTTGAGTCGGTTTTTCATATGTTATGATTTGTGCACTAATTGTTAAGGGCTCTGAACTGTCATTTTCCGGCTACCTCTTCGTTCGTAAGGCTGGAATGTCGGAACGAGGAGTGTATCCTTACTTCTTAATTGCATGTGTTAGTGGGCATATGACGACGTTGTTGAGAGGCGAACGCTTTGCGTTAATCGACCCGGCCGTCAAATGTTGTATACTTGCGAGGTGGTGTCATTGCATGTAGCGTACCGCTTGTTTATGATGCTTGTGCCTTTCCGCCTCTTTCGTGAAGGTTGACCGAATTTTGGGTACTCGGCTTCTATTTGGTTGACCGAGTCTTGGATGCGAAACGTTTATCGCATGTCGAATCGGAAAATGTTATTTCGGTAGTCTGGCCAGGTTTAGACTAGGATCAGATATTTATATCGTCGTCCTATTAGGAGGAATTGTGTCTACATATACGAAATGTTAATCGTGTATGCGTTCAGGGAAATGTTTATCCCGTGGATGCGAATTTAATCATAACGGCAATGTACATGGTACTAGTGCCTGTCATTTACAGTGAGAGATGTTGTCAACGTATTCGTACGTTTGGATGGATGATTATATGATTAATTATTTGTGATCTTTGGATGACTTGGCGTGGTTTGTTTGTCCAGTCTCAAATCTTATCAAGCTTATGCTGCTAACGGTGAGATGCAAGCCCTAGTGAGTGGATGGTTGCCTAAGAGTGTCATCCCCGAGTCTATATATAATATGATGGTTACGGTTTTGTACTTCATGTACCGATATCTTTATATATATTGAATTGCATGTTTATCCTTCTCGTATTTCAGATGTATATTTATATATGCATGCTTCTACTTTCGTATTTCCGTTTAAGTATCTTATTTATGATATGGCTGAGAGAACCCGGAGTTACTCCCCACTGACTGTGGCGTTCTTGTTTTTCATGGATAAACAGGTTGCTTGATTGGATGGATTTTGTTTGTCTTTTTGGGTTCGGGTGTGAGCTAGCGGGCGTTGGCCTGGACGATTCACCTCTAAACGTTGTTTAGCTTGTTTGCTAATAACTTTAATATTTGATAATATTTTGAGAGACTTCGTCTCTTTGTAGTATATTCTATTTTAGTTTGTATTTATTTGACATTCCTCGTATTTTATCTTAGCATGTAAAAAGTTTTAACAACACCGTATTTTCCGCTATATAAATCACATGCTTGTTATGTTTTATTTCCGCATTCACGAGGGTTGTCACAATTGGTATCAGAGCTTTAAATGCTAAACTTGAAATAATAAATGAGAGATGGGTAGAAATTAAGGACTTTACCTGGTAGTCTCTTTGTTTATGCTAAGTGTTAGGATTAACTTGTTTTGTCTTTGTTTCTTATGAAGATGGTTAGACCTCGACTAGTAGAGAATGTTATGCTAGAGGCTCTTACTCAAGTGTTAAAGAATCAACAAGATGCGGCTAATGCTCACGCTTGGGTGGCTAGCCAAATTGCTAGAAGCAAGATCGTGCCGTATGGTGGAGAACCGGACGCTACCGAGCTTTCGGAGTGGTTTCGGGAGATGGAAAAGTAATTCGACTTGTACCAAGTCCGTGAAGAGGACAAGGTGAGGATTCCTAAGCAACTCCTTGTAAGGGAAGCCGATAATTGGTGGACGATTACTAGTGCCACCGCTACTCTTGAAGCCGATTTCAATTGGAATTGTTCAAGGCTCTTGTCGAAGGCCGATTTTATCCTAAGAAGCTCAAGCAACAAAGGCTAAAGGAATTCATTGATTTCAAGCAAGGTGACTTGACGACTCAAGACTTCACCACCCAATTTAACAAGCTTGCTCACTTTGCACCGAGGCTCATCAAGGATGATGAGGACCGAGCTTTCTACTACCGCAACAAGCTTTGTGCTTTACTCCAAAGCAAAGTGAGGAGAAATTCTACTTCCTTTGGAGAATTGTATGATGATGCACTATGGGCCGAGAACTCCATGAAGGCTATCAAAGATGAAGCTATGATGAAGAGTTCCCCTTCTTCCTTCACTCCTAGGCCGAATTTCTATAGAAAAAGGTCGTTTACTCCTTTGTCTTCCAATTCTTATGCCAAAAAGAGGAAATTCAACCCTCCTGCAAATACAAATCCAAGGTATCCTTTCATTCACCGAGCTACGTCTAACGTGGCTCATAGGCGTTATGCTCCCCCTCAAGCTCAAGCTCAAGGTCGCTTTTGTAACCGTTGTAGACAACCACACCACCCCGCTGTAGCATGTTAGAACCGACCTTATGTTTGCTTCTTTTGCCAAAAGACGGGTCACCGTTATGATGATTGCCCCGATAGGAAGTTGCCCCCTCCAATTGCCAAACCCAAGGGATCTATCTTCGTTCTAAGCCGAGCCGAAACCGATGCTCATCCGGAGATAATTACGGGTATGTTCTCAATCTTAGAGCAACCGTGTCTTATTCTATTTGATATCGTTGCTTCTATGTCCTTTGTGTCTTCAACTTATGTTGATAAGTTATCTATCGAGCCTACTTATAGTAAGGATATTCCCATATCCTTACCATCCGGAAAAATTATCCCCTGTTCTTCTCTTTATCCTAATGTTCCAATCTCTATTGCGGGTACTATCTTTCCCGCTAATCTCCTTAAGTTTCCTCTAGGAGAGTTCGATGTAATCCTAGGTATTGATTGGTTAGCGTTATACCACTCTAGATTCGAGTGTAGAGATCAAAAGATTTATTTGAAGAGTTCTTTAGCAGTTAGAATAACCTATAAGGGATCTCATTCCCGAATGGGTGTGTCTTTGATTTCCGCAATGAAGTTGGTGAGTATGGTAAGAAAGGGTCACCAAGCATACTTGTGTATTGTGACTTCTAAAACTACCTCCTTACCAAAGATTGAAGATGTACCTATAGTTTGTGAATTTGTTGATGTATTCCCCGAAGACTTGCCCGGGATCCCTCCCGTGCGTGATGTTGAGTTTTCCATTGATCTTTTACCTGGATCCGGAGCCATAGCCAAAGCTCCTTACCGTATGGCTCCAACCGAGTTGAAAGAGTTAAGGAAGCAACTTGATGATATAATTGAAAAAGGTTTCATTCGACTAACTGCCTCGCCTTGGGGTGCTCTCGTTCTCTTTGTGAAGAAGAAAGATGGTTCCATGAGACTTTGTATTGACTACCGTTAGTTGAACCGAATTAGAATCAAGAATAGGTATCCTTTGCCAAGAATTGAAGATTTGTTCGATCAACTAAAGGGGGCTTATACTTTTTCCAAGATTGATTTGAAATCCAGATATCACCAAATTCCCGTTCGTGATGTCGATATACCGAAGACCGCTTTTAGTACAAGATATGGTCACTTTGAGTTCAAGGTGATGCCATTTGGATTGACTAATGCTCCCGCTATTTTTATGGATTAAATGAACCGCACATTTAGTGAGTATCTTGACAAGTGTTTAGTGGTATTCATAGACGACATCCTTATTTTCTCCAAGACCGAAGAAGAGCATGCTATTCATCTAAGGACTATTTTGGGTGTCCTTCGTCGTCAAAAGAGGTTTGCCAAATTCTCCAAGTATGAATTTTGGTTACCTAAAGTGTCCTTCCTTGGACATGTAATTTCTAAAGAAGCTGTGATGGTAGACCCTTCTAAAATTGAGGCCGTTGTTGATTGGAAGAGTCAGACCGATGTTAGAGAAGTTCAAAGTTTTCTTGGTTTAGCTGGTTTTCAAGAGTTAAAGAAAAGGTTGACTACCGCTCCGGTGTTGACTTTACCTGAAGATGGTGTAGACTTTGATGTCTTTTGTGATGCCTCCAAGATGGGATTGGGTTGTGTACTTATGCAAAGTAGGAAAGTGGTTGCTTATGCCTCGAGATAGTTGAGAGTTCATGAAGTGAACTACCCTACTCATGATTTGGAATTAGCCGCCGTTGTTCATGCCTTGAAAGTGTGGAGACACTATCTTATTGGTGTTGATTGTCGCATATTTACCGATCACAAGAGTTTGAAGTATATATTTACTCAAAAGGAGTTGAATATGAGACAAAGAAGATGGTTGGAATTGGTGAACAATTATGATTTTGAATTGTTATACCATGAAGGGAAGGCTAATGTTGTTGCCGATGCTCTTAGTAGGAAATCTTCTCATGCATTGAATACTATGTGGGTATTAAGCGATGATCTTTGTTTTGAGTTTCGAAAGTTGAAGTTCGAATTCGTGGAACGTGGATTTGATTATGTTGGTGCTATGGTTGCCGAACCTGTTTTTCTCCGCGAGATCCGCGAAAGCCAAGTTGATGATCCTACCTACAAGTCTATTCAAGCCAAACTTCTAGAAGGAAAAGCTAATGACTTCAAGATTGATGACAAAGGTGTCCTTCGACTCCATGACCATTTGTTCGTACCTAATGCTCTTGAGTTGAGAAAGCGAGTTCTTGATGAAGCTCACCTTTCTCCTTATTCTATCCACCCCGGAGGTGATAAGATGTATAAATACTTGAAGCTACAATTTTGGTGGCCGAATTTGAAAGGCGAGGTTGTGTCCTATGTTGGAAGATGTCTTACTTGCCAACAAGTGAAAATTGAACACAAGAGGCCCGGTGGATTGCTACAACCTTTGGATATTCCACTATGGAAGTGGGAATCTATTTCTATGGACTTTGTCATGGCTTTGCCAAGGACCGTTGGAAGTAAAGATGTCGTTTGGGTTATTGTTGATCGTTTGCCCAAGAGTGCTAGATTCATTCCGATCAAAGAGACTTGGAGTTTAGATCGACTAGCAAAAGCCTATGTTGATGAGATCGTTAGATACCATGGTCTTCCCAAGGAGATCATATCTGACCGAGATCGGAGGTTTTGTTCGAGATTTTGGAAGGCCTTACAAGAAGCCATGGGTAGTAAGTTGTTGATGAGTACCGCATTTCATGCCGCTACCGATGGTCAGACCGAGAGGACTATCCAGACTTTAGAAGACTTGCTTAGGGCTTGTTCACTCGACTTCCAATCTAGTTGGGAAAAGAGTCTACCGTTGGTGGAGTTTTTATTACAACAATAGTTATCATGCCTCGATCAAGATGGCTCCTTATGAAGCTCTCTATGGAAGAAAATGCCGAAGTCCTATATGTTGGGATCCATTGAGTGATGTTCGTGACTTAGGTCCCGATGTTCTTGTTGAAACCATTGATCATGTGAAAGTCATTCGTGAAAGAATGAAAGCCGCTCAAGACCGACAAAAATCTTATGCCGATGTCCAAAGAAGACCGTTAGAATTTGAAGTTGGAGATAAAGTATTCTTGAAAGTATCTCCATTGAAGGGTGTTAAAAGGTTTGGTGTAAAGGGTAAATTGAGCCCGAAATACATTGGACCATTTGATATTGTGAAAAGGATTGGTGCCGTAGCTTACAAGTTAGGCTTGCCGCCGAATTTGAATAAAGTTCATGATGTCTTCCATGTTTCTCAATTGAGGAAGTACATTAGTGATCCAAGCCATGTCTTTCAAGCGAAAATGCCCGAGCTTGAACCAAATTTATCCTTTGAAGAGGAGCCAATCTGCATTCTAGATCGCAAGGATAAGAAGTTCAAAAGTAAAGTGGTGCCTTTGGTGAAAGTTTTGTAAAGATGTGCAAATGTTGAAGAATAGACGTAGGAAACGGAATCTTCTATGCGTATTAAATATCCAAGCCTATTCGATTAAGGTATCTGTCTTTCGCTCAAGTTTCGAGGGCGAAACTTTTCAAAAGGTGGGGTGATTGTAACACTCGCAAATGTACCCTATTTTTATAGTAAAAATATTATACGGATACTTTTCACCGAATTTTAGTTTTAGTCTAGAATTAAATTTCCCGTGTCTAATTTAGAATTTCCGAGTTCGTTTTCGGACTTTACGTGAGATTCCGAGTGAGTACGCCTTAAGGCGCTTGTGGGCTTTTTCCCATGTTTTTCCACTTACTCCCTTACACTCTCCTTTAAACCCTAAACTCCCACATTCAACCTACTCCTTCTTCCTCACCTAGTAACCACCAAAACCCTAAACTTCATACTTGATCAAACTCAAAATCGACACTTCTCCTTCATTTCTCGCTCAATTCCGCTAATTTTCGTTCCAATCTTTCCCTCTCATCGTCCTCTATCTTAATTGGTAATGAAATTACCGTCTTTCTCACGTTTCAATTTATCCGCCTTTTTCAAAGGTGAATTATATTCATCTTTTGTGTCTAACTGTTGGTGGTGACTTCCAAGACCTCGACAAAGACTACTACTTGGTAGAACAGGACCTAGACGAGGATTGAAGACGCGAAAAAGTAACGGTGAAGGGTTACTCGATATCATTACGTGTTTTTAATGTGTTTTTGATGTTAGTAAACGTATTTAGAATAGGATTAGTACTCATATCAATTGTGTTGTTGAGGATAGTTGTTATTTGTTGATAATTGTTAATGAATATTGGTGATTGATGATAGTTGATGTTGGTTGATGTTCATTGTGTTAAGTAATGATTTTCGTGCATATAACGTCCCAGCCGGCCGACCGGCCGCCGGTCAGCTGACCGGCTGGGAAGTGGCTGATGTTTTATTGTTTGTTACGTGAAAATTTGAATTGAATTAAGTCTCAGCCGGCCGACCGGCTGAGACACACCCTTTATTTTGTTCTTTTTCTCGAGTGATATAGGATCTGGCCAGGTAGCCGGCAGCCGGTCCACTTCACCGGCTGGATCATGCTGTATATTGGTTGTTTTTAAAATGATACATTGGTGCCAGCTGGGTAGCCGGCAGCTGGTCCCCTTGAGCGGCTGGCACACGCTGCCTATCTTTCTCTACAATTTCTTATACTTTCATTTATGATAGTTCGCATGGTTTGTTTATCGTATAAATTAACGTAATGACATTAAATATTCATGTTTAGAATATATGATATCCCTTTCGCTTGTATCGCATGTTTTGTGACAGTTTTTCATATATCCCACTTTGAGTCGGTTTTTCATATGTTATGATTTAAGCTCTAATTGTTAAGTGCTCTGAACTCTCATTCCCCGGCTACCTCTTCGTTCGTAAGGCTGGAGTGTTGTAACGAGGAGTGTATCCTTACTGCTTAATTGCATGTGTTAGTGGGCATATGACGACGTTGTATGGAGGCGAACGCTTTGCGTTGATCAACCCGGCCATCAAATGTTGTATACTTGCGAGCTGGTGTCATTGCATGAAGCGTACCGCTTGTTTATGTTGCTTGTGCCCTTTCCGCCTTTTTCTTGAAGGTCGACCGAATTTGGGGTACTCGGCTTCTATTTGGTTGACCGAGTCTTGGATGCGAAACGTTTAAAACATGTCGAAGCGGAAAATGTTATTTCGAGGTCTTGCCAGGTTTAGACTAGGATCGGATATTTATATCGTCGTCCTACTAGGAGGAGTTGTGTCTACATATACGAAATGTTAATCGTGTATGCGTTCAGGGAAATGTTTATCCCATGGATGCGATTTTAATCATAACGGCAATGTACATGGTGCTAGTGCGGGTCATTTACCGTGAGAGATGTTGTCAACGTATTCGTACGTTTGGATGGATGATTATATGATTGATTATTTGTGATCTTTGGATGACTTGGCGTGGTTTGTTTGTCGAGTCTCAAATCTTATCAAGCTTATCCCTAAGAGTATCATCCCCGAGTCTATCTATAATATGATGGTTACGGTTTTGTACTTCATGTACCGATATCTTTATATATATTGAATTGCCTATTTATCCATCTCGTATTTCACATGTATATTTATATATGCATGCTTCTACTTTCGTATTTCCGTTTAAGTATGTTATTTGTGATATGGCTGGGAGAACCAAGAGTTACTCCCCACTAACTGTGGCATTCATGTTTTTCATGGATGAACAGGTTACTTGATTGGATGGATATTGCTTGTCTTTTTGGGTTCAGGTGTGAGCTAGCGGGCGTTGTCCTGGACGGTTCACCCCTAGACGTTGTTTAGCTAGTTTGCTAATAACTTTGATATTTGATAACATTTTGAGAGACTTCGTCTCTTTGTAGTATATTCTATTTTAGTTTGTATTTATTTGACATTCCTCGTATTTTATCTTACAATGTAAAAAGTTTTAAAAACACCGTATTTTCCGCTATATAAATCACATGTTTGTTATGTTTTATTTCCGCATTCGCGAGGGTTATCACATCCTCCACTTGGATAGCATATAGGGACTCATGAGGGAGACCTCCTTCAACCTCATGAAGAGGGCGTGATGGTCTTCCTTCAAGGTTTAGCCTGCTTAGATGATCTGCCACCACATTCTTCACCCCTTTCTTGTCCTTGATCTCTACATCGAATTCACTTTGGAGAAGAATCCACCTCAACAACCTTGGTTTTGCATCCTTCTTTGCCACAAGATATCTAATGGCGGCATGATCGGTGTAGATGATCACCTTTGTGCCCAAGAGATAGGATCGAAATTTCTCTAGGGCATATATCACACCAAGGAAATCCTTCGCCGTTGTATAGTAGTTCTTTTGGGCGTCATTCAAGAGTGTAGATGCATATTGAATCAAGTGGGGTTCTTTGTCACTCTTTTGACCCAAAACCACTCCCAATGCGTAGTCACTTGCATCGGTCATGATTTCAAATTGAAGGTCCCATTGAGGTGCTTGAATAATTGGTGCGGTGACCAATATCTCCTTCAAATCATCAAAAGCTTTCCTACAAGAGGCATCAAAGACAAAATCCGCTTTTTTGTGCAAAAGCTTACATAGGGGGTTAGCAATCTTTGAAAAGTCTTTAATAAATCTTCGGTAGAAACCGGCATGTCCTAGAAACTGTTGGAGTAAGTGTCCTCCACAATAGTGCATTTATATAATAAATCTCATTTGGAATATACGTGGCATGATTAGTATATTTTGATACTGCACGTCAGTTGATTAACGTAAATCGTAACGCTCGGCTGACTAAAATTTGACGTTATTGTCGTATGACGGCGGTGATCAACTGATCCCTTTAGGTCACACCTATAGGATGAGACCCAAATAGAATACTAATTATTTGTATACGATACAGTTTAATTAGGGCATTACATATATTTGATATGTTCGTTTAGTTAGGAGAGTTATTTATTGGAAATTGAGTTAGGAACTCATTCCACTTAAGTTTATTAGTCAATTATACGATAACTGACTAAATAAATTTTACGTCTTATTTTAATACGATTAAATAAGATTTAATTTAGTGATTAATCGTTGATTCATTAAATTAGTTGAGGTAATGCATATATTTTGAGGTAAAGGTAATTAGTTAATTATATTTACAAGGAGTTGTAAAATAAATTAACTCGGCATTGTGGGACCCATTATATATTTATATAATGGTAAAATATCACTTAAAAGTTAAGTACATATTTTTTATTAATTTAAGTCATATAATTGTTATATGATCAAATTAACACTTAATTATGCAAGATAATTAAGCATATGATTAATAAGTATTTGTGGGACAAATATTAAAAATCAAAATGGTCCATATAAGACACTTGGACCGGTTTTAGCTAGTAGAAAAACAATCATGTTTATTCTCTACTAATTCCACACTCCACCACATGATTATGATGTGTATGACACATGATCATTATCATTATACAATCCCATACTCTACCATTATGCATGTGAATAAAATAAAAAGAAAATCACCCACTTTGGGGCCTTGTCATGACCGGCCAAATGCTCCTATATAGAGCATTTGTTGCTCATTTTTCCACTTGACTTGATTCTTCTTTTATTCACATCTTCTCACTAAAATATCTCCTACATCTCTCTAAACTTACATGCAAAACTAATATTCATGTCATATTACTAGTGTAGTAATACAATAATATTAGTAGTTTTAATTCTTACTTATTATCTAGTTAATAATAAGGTAAGATTATTTGGGTTTAATATTGGGTGCAACAAGAAGGAGACCTTCTACTTTGGAGATTGTTTTATGGAGGTTCATCCATTAATTTCATGCTCAAGAAAAATAAGAAGGATTTCTTATTGTGCCCATATTGAACCGAAAAATCCCAGTGTAAGGATGTTTTCGTCTTATCTTTTCTTTTATGCTTTTATATTTGCATGCATGATAACTAGATCCTAAATCATTAAGTTAATATAATTTAATGAACTAATTAGAGGAGTCTAATTAGAGGTCTAGGACTTTCATGTGGTATGAGAGCCAGGTTGTTACATGCATGTCGATTTTAAGCATTAAAATCGAGTTATACGATAACTTGGGTAAAATTGAAAATTTGTGTTAAAAATTGGTTTCCAAGAAATATTTGATTTGCATGCATACCTACAGACCTCAAAATGGGTTTGGTCAAATTTGGTGATTTTAGGGATTGATGTGCTATTTATTTTGATTTATGGCCTTTAAATCATGTTAATATGCATGTTTTATGTTAAAAGTTAACTAAAAATAGTTGCATGTTTATTCTGGCGATGAAATTTTGATATGCTCTCACATGCATGTTGTAAATACTTTATGTAAAATTTCGTGACTTTTAATTAAGTTTTGCATGATTATTGATTTTTATGAGATAAAAGTCAATAAAGTGAGATTATTATGATCATAAAATTGAAACGTCATTTTCTGGTCTTGAAAAGTTTTGGTACATTTCATAATCTGATTTATATCATCTTGGTGAAATTTTACAATTTGGGTCACTGTTTTACTATATTTAATGGGTTTTATTTGATAAAATCGTTGAATACAAAGTTATTTGTTCATAAAATTAATTCAATTTTTTTGGGCAAATGTTTCTGGTTTTTAGAGTTCCTAGAAATGTTCCATAATTTAGAAAAGTTTTGTTTTCAAATTTTTATGATTTTTATATTTTATTTTGGGTTTATTTCATAAATGTTATGATTAAACCTCTATATTTAGCAAATACGATCAATTCGAACTAATTAAATACAAACAAAGTTAGTGGAGACTAATTTTGAGTTCTAAATCAGTTTAGATAATTAGTTTGAGCTTAAATACGATTTAAGTGTTGATTATTGATTTTTAATGGGTAAAATCGATAAAATCCATAAAACCGAGCTTGAATGAGCATGATAAGTGTTAAGGGCGATTTTGGCATATTTTTTCAGCATTTTATTTATGTTGTTATGGTTAAATGAATGAATGTAATTTGTTTAAATTTTAATGCATGTTGTACCTAGTATGGCCTAGATTATTTTAATTGGTATTACCCGTAATGTAAGGGAATACCGATTCGGTTGTAATTTTATTTGCGATCTCGTATCGCCGTTTGTAATAATTTAATTTCATTTTCTAGATCAAATGTATAATAGAAATTTTATTTGTATCTTTTGTAATTAATTATTATGAAGACGGAGATTCCCGAAGTCGATGTTCCAAAAGACGGTGCATTTTTGGAGCATGTACCGTGAAGAGGCAAGGGGCCAAGGAGTTGGTTTCCGATTTTGTAATCGTCTAGTTAATTGGATTAGGTAGGTGGCCATACTAGGATTTATTATTTGCTTGCTTTATGTGTTTAGTTCATGCCAAAATCGCCAACATGCATTTTTATTTCTCGATTGTCAATTCAAAGTTATTCAAAATTCACCGACTTAATTCGCTTATAGGGAATTACTAACTAAATTGACAAGACCTCTAACATAACTTAAAAAATTGAGATTTAGCCTTACCAATTGAAGCACCTATGAACCCCGTGTTCATTAGGGCTACCACGATCGTGGGTCCCTTTTTACCTCGGGTAAGTAGGGTGATGCAATCACAAGCCAAATTTGGATTGAACTCAACGAGATAAGCGTTATCTTGGGACTAGGAGATGGATTTAGTTGAAATCCGTCAACCAAGAGTTCTAAGGGTAGAATTAGTCAAGTATTGACTTACCATTTTTAGATAAGGGTAGCATACGATGACTATATTTGTCTAAAGATGGGTCTTGGAATCACTTATATAATTTCGTGAGGGGTCATTATATGAGTGACTTGTTTAAAATTGTTTTTTTTACAAGTGAATTATATATAAGCAATGAATGTTTATTTTCCGTTGATATTTATTTTATTCGTGCAATGATAAAATATTTTTCCTTCTACGAACTTGTAAATCCGTTCAATTGTGGAAAGGAGTTTCCATTATTTTATACGGTAAATTTTTGATTGCGATCTCCGTTTAAACCACCGAAGCTAAAGACAAAATGATTTTTCTTTTAATCCCCACATTAACCATTGCAAATGGCTCTTATGAAGAGTATATGAATATGTCACACTTAGTCAAAAACGCTTTGATTTTGTTTTAGTGACGTCTCCTTATTACAATGGTGCATCAATCTTTTTGCTCCAACGAAAATATTTGTAATTTTTGGTATGTCGTCATAATGCTCCTTATCGAGGCTTACCTCAAAAGAGGCCAAATCAGTTGGGACGACTAGGTTAATCGATTTATTTAAAATCGTGAATAACCATATACCGTAGTCACTTCATGAAAGGTTTATCCTTTTGAAGGTAAAACCGTAAATAAAATGAAAAAAAATCTTCATTATATTTCTAATCTATTGGTCTAAATAGAGATTCATGAAAGTGAGTGGGAGCTCTAGGAAAGATTTTTTATTCTTGATTGTTAAGAATAAAAAGAGGTTCAAGAGTAGGTTGACACGATGTTGGCACAAGGCAAGGGAAAAAGGCAAGGCTATTTTGAATAGTAAAGTCAAAACTCAAGCAAGGTGTCAAACCCAACTTTTGATGATTCTATTTTATAGTGTAAGACACTAGAAAAGAATTTGCCTCAAGTTTTCTAAAGAGTTAGAAATTGGGTGTACTATTATCACCCATAATATCTATATGATCGACATTTATTTTGCTAAATGCAATTTTCGGGTATTAGATACCTATTATGGTTCTTATCAATGTATTCAATGCATATAATAATGATTCGTACGACGACTAACCATGATTAAATGTCGAGCTACAAGGGAAATATAAATATTGTAGTTTTATTTCTATAGAGACATATACAAGTTATAATGTGATCAATCCAGTTTTGGATTTAGAGGTATACTTTAATAAAAGTTATTATGTATACGACCACTAAATAAAGAATATAGTATCCACTTTAGTGTACGACACAAGTGTTTTCACTTTTGTGAATCGAACAAGCGTTGTATCTTTTTATGCCTATACTTGGTCAATGGTTATCCCATACCAATTAAAGATAATTATATTCTTGACCTAAAACTAGAAATTACTTGTCATATAGATTGAAAAAAAGGCTCAAAATTGGTGACCCAGATCTAATCTTGATTATAGACTGGTTAGCACATTAAAAGGCTAGTATTGACTAGTATCCCTAAAAACATTTGATTTTGAATCTTATGGTGTGTGCGAATCTTGTATTCAAGGCAAGATGATTCGTGCCCTTTTTATTGAAAAGGAAATCGAACTAGTGAGTTATTTGCCATATTACATAAGAATATGTGTGGTCCAATAACATACACAACCAGAGATGGTAATGTCTACTTCACTTAATTTACCAACGATTTAAGTAGATATTGTGTTTGATTCTACTTAATGAGGTGGTAGGAGAAATCTTTGAAAAGTTCAAAGAGTTTCAATGCGAAGTAGTTAACCACCAAGAGTATTAGATAGTGGACTTACGACCAAATCGTAACAAGAAATATCTAAGTATTGACTTTGATTTTCACCAAAAGTATTGTGAAATAGTTTCACGAGTTGACTTCTCTAACACACATTATGAGATAAGGTATTGTTGAATAGAGAAACAAAACCATATACGATATGGTATTGTCTTTGTCAAGTCAAACTGAGCCATTTGACTAACCTTGTGATCTTAATATTTTTGTCTGCTATTCTTTTCCCACCATATCAAAGCACATTTAAAACAGTCGGATTTTATTTCATATACGATATGGATAGGTAGCGTACCTAATTAAGAAGTTATCCGAATGAAACAAGTGCTCAATAATCCTACATTGACCACGAGAACAAAGCGTTTGTGACTTGTGATGCTGTTTTTCAATAAAAATACGATTATTTCTTGATAGGAGAGAGTGGGAGAAAATGTTTCTAGAGCCACAAACTGAGCTTATGGTCCGAAAAAAGTTTCCTCATTGCTTGTTCAGTAGTTGTTTCTTCAGAACCTAGGAGGTCAGGTGGAATTTTATCACTCCTTAATAGTGATGAATTCTAATATGTGACTTATAAAAGACTGTTTCTAGTCCCAACTTCTTGCTATGGCTTAGAGTCATGCGATTCGTAATGGACTCCATGCATGTTGGTCAGGTATGTGACCTGATAAATTTTACTTGAAGAAGTACGACCTCTTCAATGTAAATTGATTTTTAAGATCGAAGTTTGCAAGGATGAACATTAAAATGTTTTCAAAGATAAATTTGTAGGCAAAGAGTTTTGCACCAACCTTAATTCTTTGATCCATTCGAATATACGTAGCGATTACAACATATCATAATAGTATGATGTTAATTGGATCTCAAGAACCACCTTCTTGAATACGATTCTAGAAGAGGTAGTATATTTTATATTCACTTGTGGGTTCGTAGATCCTAACTATCCTAAGTTAATTTGCAAGCTTAAGAGGATGTCTTAAGTAAGCACTAAAGAGTTGGAATTAGTGTGTCAATCATGTCATAAAATATTTCTCGATATCTCGAGGAATTATGTTTATACATGAAGTAGAATACATCAGTCTTATATGTGGAGACATATTGATCATTTTAGATGATAGAAGATTTTGGAGAAGTAGAATACATCTTTTAGATATCTGGATTAATGGAGATAAATCTAAAAGGATATTAGCGTTACGTCAAAATTCTAATATTGATAAGATCTTTGACTAGTTCAAGGAAGGTGAACACATGATAATTGATTCCTTTTGCTTCCGCTGCGGGATCAATTATAAACGCTGTGATGTATACTCAATCTGACATTTCGCATGCTTTGAGTATGACGAATCATTTGCAATCAAATCCAAGTGATAGTCACTTGATAGCCATAAAGAACATCCTTAAGTACTTGCGAAGGACTAAAGATATGTTCCATGTGTTTGGGGTTTACAGTGAGTTGTGTGTAAGTGGTTACACAGACTTAAGTTTCCAAACTAATCAAGGTGATTTGAAATCACAAACTGGCTGTGTTTTATTGAAGATTTATCTGTTGGAAGAGTTCCAAGCAGAAAAGACTATTGGAAAGGTTCCAAGTAGGAGTGACATTTTCAAATATAAATGGCATGTATTCGCTGGAAGTGTTCCCGGCAGTTTATCGTTGCAGATTTCACAACAGAAATGGAGTACATTGCATCATATGATGATGCATATGAAAGTAGCTTGGATTCGACAGTATTGGAGGGACTAGAAGTAGTTCTTATATCTGTATATCCTATCCCATGATACTGGTAAAACAGTGGGAGCTACCTTTAGGCCAAGAGTCGTAAGTCTAGATTCAAACCTAGACACGTACTCATAAAGTTTTATGTAATATGAGATTACGTAGACAAAGAGAAATAGCAATCAGAACGATGGGAAAGACGCAAGTATTGCTAATCCATTAGCCATGTCTTTTGCAGGCTAAACATGATAGTCATGTCATTTCAATGGGATTGAAATATGTACCTGAATTGCTAGAGATTATGAGATATGAAATTATTGATAGCGTATCAGTTTTTCCAAATATTTGATAATTGCATTCATTGTTAGAGTTTCATTAAAAACTCCTTTATTTAGTTTGACTAAATTTTAATACTTTGTTTATCCGAATTGGTTGAAAGAAAGGTTGAACCCAATTCAAGTGAACATGATGAACTTAGTGTTTTGTCCCTAGTCACTCATTTGAGGTGACGTCTCGAAGTGACTAGATTGTAAGTCGATCGATGGTTGGTTCAGCACCATGGGGTCATGGAGATGACTGGTCGTTTACATAGACAGACTGTTGAGACACTCTGTCGGGCAACGACCATAATAGAGTCCCTTATCAAAATTGTTGAAGCCTGGTCGTGGCGGGGAATTCTATTTTATTCCTATGAGTCGATTCTTTAGACTGACGACCATTTACCTGAGTCGGTGTAGTTTCCGATTGACTTAGGTTTTTGTCCTAGGTCGTACCGTGAAAGGAGGCCGATGGACATCTTCTGGGTCATGGTGATCTGCATCATACAATGTAAGATGGGTCAACAGGAATTGTCCACCCACATTGGGTATTAACATCTTCGGGCCACTCGAGGAGTAGTAACTGGAAATGCGTGGCCACGCTCGGAAGAGATCTATGGTAGATTTTCCGGTCAGACAATTACTCTCCTAGATCGAGAAAACCACTCTATTTATAATTTTCAATTGCAAGTGCGACCTGTAAGACACCTTGCAATGAGTGGGAGGATGTGACACAAAAGAGAGAAGAGAATCGGTAGCACACAACTTGTCGAGACAAGTGGGAGATATTGTTGGAGTAGGAGTCCTCCACAATAGTGTCGCTACATGCACAACTTGTATCGGACAAGTGAGAGATTGTTGGAGTAAGTGTCCTGCACAATAGTGCATTTATATAATAAATCTCATTTGGAATATACGTGGCATGATTAGTATATTTTGATACTCCATGTCAGTTGATTAACGTAAATCGGTAACGCTCGGCTGACTAGAGTTTGACGTTATTGTCGTATGACGGCGGTGATTAACTGATCCCTTTAGGTCACACCTATAGGACGAGACCCAAATAGAATACTAATTATTTGTATACGATACAGTTTAATTAGGGCATTGCATATATTTGATATGTACGTTTAGTTAGGAGAGTTATTTATTGGAAATTGAGTTAGGAACTCATTCCACTTAAGTTTATTAATCAATTATACGATAACTGACTGAATAAATTTTACGTTTTATTTTAATACGATTAAATAAGATTTAATTTAGTGATTAACCGTTGATTCATTAAATTAGTTGAGGTAATGCATATATTTTGAGGTAGAGGTAATTAGTTAATTATATTTACAAGGAGTTGTAGAATAAATTAACTGGGCATTGTGGGACCCATTATATATTGATATAATGATAAAATATCACTTAAAAGTTAAGTACATAATTTTTATTAATTTGAGTCATATAATTGTTATATGATCAAATTAACATTTAATTATGCAAGATAATTAAGCATATGATTAATAAGTATTTGTGGGACAAATATTAAAAATCAAAATGGTCCATATAAGACACTTGGACCGGTTTTAGCTAGTAGAAAAACAATCATGTTTATTCTCTACTAAATCCACACTCCACCACATGATTATGATGTGTATGACACATGATCATTATCATTATACAATCCCATACTCTACCATTATGCATGTGAATAAAACAAAAAGAAAATCACCCACTTTGGGGCCTTGTCATGAGCGGCCAAATGCTTTTATATAGAGCATTTGTTGCTCATTTTTCCACTGGACTTGATTCTTCTTTTATTCACATCTTCTCACTAAAATATCTCCTACATCTCTCTAAACTTACATGCTAAACTAATATTCATGTCATATTACTAGTATAGTAATACAATAATATTAGTAGTATTAATTCTTACTTATTATCTAGTTAATAATAAGGTAAGATTATTTGGGTTTAATCTTGGGTGCAACAAGAAGGAGACCTTCTACTTTGGATGTTATTTTATGGAGGATCATCCATTAATTTCATGCTCAAGAACAATAACAAGGAGTTCTTATTGTGCCCATATTGAACCGAAAAATCCCAATGTAAGGATGTTTTCGTCTTATCTTTTCTTCAATGCTTTTATATTTGCATGCATGATAACTAGATCCTAAATCATTAAGTTAATATAATTCAATGAACTAGTTAGAGGAGTCTAATTAGAGGTCTAGGACTTTCAGAAATGACCTAATGTCTCGGGTGTTGGATGGATAAGGTAAGGTTTTGATAATGTCAACCTTAGCCTTATCCACCTCAACCCCCTTTTCGACACTACATGTCCTAGAACGATGCCAATAGTCACCATGAAATGATATTTTTTGGAGTTTATGATGAGATGGGACTCTTGGCATCGCTCTAAGACAAGGGCAAGGTGTTTTAGACATGCATCATAGGAGTCCCCATGGACGGTGAAATCATCCATGAATACTTCTATGATCTTTTCTATAAAGTCGGAGAATATACTCAACATGCACTGTTAGTATGTTCCCGGTGCATTACATAGACCAAATGGCATTCGGCGATATGCAAATGTAAGGAACGGACATGTGAATGTGGACTTGACTTGGTCCTCGAGTGCGATTGGGATTTGAAAATATCCCGAGTACCCGTCAAGGAAACAATAGAAAGATTTTCCCGCTAGTATTTCTAACATTTGATCAATAAATGCTAGCGGGAAATGATCTTTCAAAGTAACCGCATTCAAGCGGCGGTAGTCAATACATTACCGTCCAACCGGTTTGTGGTCGGGTGGATACCAAGTCTCCTTGTGCGTTCTTGACTACCGTCACTCCTCACTTTTTGGGCACGACTTGAGTTGCGCTAACCCAACGAGAGTCGGAAATAGGGAAGATGATGCCCATTTGTAAAAGTTTAATTACGTCCTCTTGCAATACCTCCGCCATTGGTGGATTGAGCCTCATTTGGGGTTGTCGGGCCGGTTTGGCATCCACTTCAAGTCTTATCTTGCGCATGCAAGTCACCGGGCTTATTCCCTTGAGGTCCGCTATGCTCCACCCAAATGTATCTCTATGTTTGTGAAGCAATGCTACCAATTTGCTCTCTTGTTCCTCGTTGAGTGTTCTTGAGATGATAAGAGGTAGGGTGTGGTTGTCCCCTAAGAAGATATACTTTAGATGACTTGGAAGAATCTTCAACTAGACCTTCGGGGGCTTCACAATTGAGGGAAGGGGCTTATGGAGGGGTATGCTCAAAGCAAAGAGCTCGGATAGGTTCTCCAGACCAAAATGTTGCCCGCACTGGGGGACGCCGGCAGCGTCGTGGGGCGCTGCGAGCGTTTTCTACTGAAGTCCCCTGTTTTCAGCACCTCGATGATGTTGAGTTCTTCATAAGTGTCTAGTGGCTCTTACTTCTCCAAGTCCTTGAGATGTTCCTGCACATCAACCGATAACAAAAACCGCAAACCCTCTTCTTCCACATTGTTAGTTAGGGCCACCCCAAGTGGGTCCCTATCACATAACTTGTACATTTGATGTAACAAAGGCTCGAAAATATCTAAGAAAAAACAAGATTGAACATCACTAGGGTGTCTCATAGAGTCATAGATATTATAGGTCAATCTCTTTCCCTCAAACTCCATTGTCAAACATCCGTTTGACACTTCAATCTTGGTCTTAGAGGTTTTCATGAATGGCCTACCAAACAGAAGGGGAGTAGCACTTGAACTAGACTCCATGTCTAAAACATAGAAGTCCGCCGGGAAGACAAGGTTATCTACCTCTACTAGTACATCCTCTATCAAGCCTTTGGGATAGACACTAGACCTATCGGCTAATTGAATAACCACCTTAGTCTGAGACAAAGGTCCGAAGCCTAGGGTCTCATAGATGGATAGGGGCATGACGTTAATAGAGGCTCCAAGGTCTAACATGGCACGTTTGAAATTTTGCCCTCCAATGGTGCAAGGGATGGTGACCATGTCCGGGTCTCCACATTTCTTTGGTAATTTTTGCTTGAAAATTGCCGAAACATGCTCACTCACCCTAACCCTATGGGTTCCTTTCTTAGGATTTCTCTTAGGTGTACAAAGTTCTTTCAAGAACTTTGCATACCTAGGGACACTATTTAACAAATTAAGAAGAGGAATGTTTACCTCACACTCCCGGAAAGTTTCATACAAGTCGGTCTCCTTGTCATACTTCCTTGTGCTTATCAAAGCACAAGGAAATGGGACTTCCGGTATGTATTCCTCTACCACATAATCATCAATAATGTCTTTACCCATCTTTGAAGTGTCTCCCTTGGGGTCCTTGCTTGTGGATGTCCCTTCCCCATTCGTTGATAGCCCTCCATGACCAATTACTAAATGTCCTTGGTCTTCAATTTCCAAGGTCTCCATCTCAAGGTTCTTCATCTTCTCCTTGCCTTTTCCAAGGGGGTGTACCTCCAAATCCTGCCTCCCCTTAAGGTCATGGCACTAGCATTCTCCCTAGTTGGTGGGATGGTTTGAGATGGGAATCTTGTGGAGCTTGAGGCTTGAGATTTTGACATATTGGAGGCTATTTGGGATAGTTGGGTCTCCAAGTTGCTTACCCTAAGGTTGTTTGGCTCCCTATCCTTCCTTCCCTCTTCTCTATCTCTCCTTGCCTCCTCCTATCTTTCTCTTGATTGAAAAGGAGTGTTTGCAAAATATCACTCAAGTTCCCTTGAGAAGAAGAATTTCCTTGAATGGGGCCTTGGTTCGATTGTCTTTGAGCATTGTTTTGAGATTGAGAGTTGCTTGGGAAATTTGAATTGTCGGGCCTTTGATTGTTGTAAATTCTTTGTGGGTTTTGTTGGAAATTGGAGTTCCGGTTTTGGGTGGGATTTTGGGCTCTCAAATGATTGAATTGACTATTTTCAAAGCTTTTCGACTTATCCCCTCCCCATCCCAAAAGGTCGCGGTTCCCTGCTTGGTTTTACACTCCCCCTCTATTTGGGTTCCTTGAATTTTTATTCCCATACCCCATAGCATTAACACTTTCCATAGTTGCCCCTTGTTCAATCATGATGTAGTATGTGTTGGTGGCATGGTCACCCCCTCAATATGAGCATTCAATTGGTTCGGGGTGTTGAGAGAATGAGTTACCTTTGTTAACAACCAAGTTGGACATCATACTTTTAAGTTCACCCATTTCTTGCATGATCATGTGATTTTGCGATGCATAAGGATTCTCCATGGATGATACATTCCTAGAGCCCCGTCCCCTTTCACTCTTTCTTCCATAACATCTTGTGTTCATTGCCAATTTTGCGATAATATTGTTGGCCTCGGCCACATTATGGTGTCAATTCCACCTCCGGTGGCGGCAATGATCATTCTTTGGTCATTTTGGCACAACCCCTCATTGAAAGTCGTTAACAAATCATCTTCTGACATGCCATGGTATGGGCATCTTGCCACAAGACTCTTGAAACGCTCCCAATAATCATAAAGGGTCTCTCCCATTTCTTGTTCAATAGTAGTGATAAGTTTCTTGGAGTGATTGTGTCATGAATCCGGATAATACTTTTCAAGAAACGTTTTCTTCAAGCACACCCACGTGGTAACGGAGTGAGCCAGGAGGCAGAAGAGCCATTCTTTCGCGGCATCTTGAAGAGAAAAAGGGAATGCCCTTAACTTGAATTGATCCTCGGTCACCCCTTGGGGAGTAGCACCTTGGAAAATCATATGAAACTCGACCAAGTGTCTATTAGGGTCGTTCCCCGCCATGCCATGGAATTTAGGTAAGTTGTGGACGAACAAACCTTTGAGCTCAAAGTTCACATCCCCCATGGGAGGATATCAATACAAAGGGGTTGCTTCTCATAATTCCTTGCCTGAATCTCACCGATTGTCCTATTATCCTCCGCCATATTAGGTGGGTAAAGGACGTTCAATGGAGATGGTATCCTTGGTGGTGACTCAAACTCTTCTTCCGGTTGTTCTTGAAAAATATTATTTTCACTCCCTCCAAAAAGGTCTCCTATAAAGGGGATTTGACAATAACCAATTTGATATGCTACTTGAAGATGGATCAATATCTTGGTCACCAATTCCCTCTTGTGAGCTAGGCATAAACTCTAAAACAACTCAACAACACAAATTACTAACTTCAATAAGGTTGGCTAAGGAAACAAGAATAGGAACCCAAGAGCATACACACAAAGTAACTAATAAGCTAAAAAAAATTTGAAAAACAATCTAAACAAGTTTTGACACTAACAATAGTTTAAATTTAATTTTAGCTATATTGACGTCCCAGGCAACTGCGCCAAATTTGACGATGTTTATTTCACGTGTCGTTAATTCCGCTAATTAACTATGGTCAAATAACAATTTATATCTCCTAAACAAACACAAACTATCTTAAATAAAGGTATTAGATGGTAAGAATAGGGTGGAACCCAAGAGAAGGCGGGATTAACTAAATTAACTAATCTAGACTCTTGCTAAAAACCAATTAACAAAACTAATTACTAACTAATTACTCTAATCACTAATTAAGACACTAATTAAGACACAAACTTAAATTAATTACAAACTATGATATTAACAATGACAAAAACATGTAGGATAACACATATGGAGAAAGTTTGATTTGAGAAATTGATTAACAAGTCTAAAATAACCAACAAGTACTTAAGATTCAAATATTCAAATACAAAGAAACTAACTTAGTGTAATTTTCCAAAGTTCCCAACAATTAGAAAAGTAAAAACTCTTCCTTTCCTCTTTTCTTTAGTTATCTACTACAACTTTCTAAGAAATTAGTCAACAAGGATTAACTCAACCAAGGATGACCTTTTACAGCACAATTTACACCCACTAAAACATGAGCCCAAATCAAAGATGCAAGCTTTATGAACAAAACAAAAGAAACAAGCTAGAATCATGTAATAAAACACTAAACCATGTTCTAACAGCACAATAAACCAAATTCCACTCAAAAGATTCCAACTTTAAACCAAAGTTTCAATCTTTCAAGGTTGCTTCAACAATATCAAGACAAATTAACCAAAATTATCTAGACAAAGCACTAATTAAACAAACAACTTGCTAAGATGGTTAGTCTCAACAATAATTCATTCAACAATGGAAAATAAACATGAGAAAATGGTATTAACTAAAGAAGAAGATATTCAAAGAGTCTTACAATGCTAAAAGAGGAAAACTTGTTCCAATTACACTAAGAAATAGAAGATAAGCTAGCCATAATTAAGAATTACAACCCAAATAATAAAGTTCAACTCAAAGTTACAAGCCAAAATGAAGAACCAAAAATAAGAGAATTCAAATGTGTTTTGTGCTTTTTTGTGGAATGTTATGGCATCCTCTCTCTCTCTAAAATCTGGTTCTTTTATACCCTTACTTCAGAAACCTAGGACTTTCGAGAAATGGGCCTCAAAATGACCAAGACGGAAAATGAAGAAACACGTGTCCCAGGCCAGGTGGCTGACAGCACCCACGGACGATGGTAGCGTCGTGGGATGCTGGCAGCGTTCTGGTGACGCTGGCAGCGTTTTAAGCTGCCAGTTTTTACTCTTGGTTGCTCGCCTTGACTTTCGCTGACCCCATTGAATGCTAGTCTTGCCTTGACTTCCATTGACCCATTAGAGTTGCTTTTCTAACATTGATAATTTGCTCCTAGCCCACTCCAATTGTCGGGTTTGGTCTCGGGTCTCGTGTTTGACTTTGAGTTTAGTTGACTTCCGGGCTTGACTCTAAAACTTGACCTAAAAATACCAAATAACAACATAACTACAAGGACTAAGGTTAGCATAAAAAGATGCTAACGACCAGTAAAAAATTACATTAAACAGACCTAATTGATAAGTGAATACTTGTATGGTTTTAACCCTCAATTTAGCTCAGTTTTGTATGTCATTTGTGCTTTGTTAAGCCACTTTATGAGCTAATATCGTCTTCTAGGCGAGTTCCTGTGTTCTAACCTGTTTTGTAGGGAAAGTGACGTTTCTACGTGTGGGAAATCGGTATTACCAAAATACAATTATTATAGGATTATAACGAAACGTAATAATTTGATTATGCAAGTCATAAATGAAAACATGAATAAGAGTAGAGATTTAGAAATCAACCTCCGGTCCTAGCAATTGGCGTAAAGAACAGAGATATCAAAGTAGATATCCTCCTAATCGTTGCACCCAAGATTGTATGAGATATACCCTTCTCCTTTGCTAGAAAGAGAACTAAAGTTACTGTTAACTTTTGTTTTGTGATTTTGTCAAAAGTTACTGTTAACTTTTGTCAGTTTGTGATGTGTAGATCAGATAGAGGCAGTGTGAGAGAGAGAGATCAACTAGGTTAGAATTTTCTATTGCTCACCTCATCACCTTTCTCACGGCACATTGGGTTTAATATATGAGGAGATTTAGTCTCCTCAAATAACTACCCAATGACCCGAAAACCCGAGTGTATCTGGATACCGTGTTTCGGTCATTTTAGCTTCCAATATAATGTAATATCTTATAATCGTCGTTTTACATGGTCCGACATTATAATCCGTCATTAATTATAAATATCCGTATATTTATAATTTACCAATTAATTATAACGGTTTATGTTTAATTAGCTTACATTATATACTATAATTAAATATAACCTTTTATATTCAATTTTACGAATTACAGTTAATTCGTCTCAGCTAACTTTATTTAATCATTATTAAATAGTCGTCTCATCATCACATTGACTAACCTTTTAGTCAAATACACTGACTAACCTTTTAGTCATATAATAGGGTATCAATATGATTATTTTCTCAAATAATCACATCTCTCAAACACATCGTATAGGTGTGACTTTTAGGGACCAGTTGATCACCGCCATCTGTATGACAATAACGTCAAACTTATCTAGCAAGCCAACCGTTATTGATAAACGTTAATCAACTGATTATTATACAAAGTATACCCTGTGAACCTACAGAGATTTATTTATGTTATTGCACTAACTGGAGGACACTAGCTCCAACACTACGCCCTTTTTCTATATTCCCGAGCATTTGCCTAGAACCCGACGATTTGAAGAAGCAAGCTTGACCAAGTGAAAGGCATTTCAAGAAGGTTCACTAATTCGAAAGAGAGAAGAAGCAAAGACAGTTTCGTAGTTGTCGGAAGATCAATAGATTAGGCGGAAGAATTCATCGCTTTACATCAAACCCTATCAACAAACCCGACTCAAAAGGTCAAGGGGGATGTTGGAAGTCAAGTCAAAGCAAAGGAAGATGAAACGTTACTCAAGAGCTTCAAGAAGACCACATACCCGATCGGGTAAGTGCGTACCCGATCGGGTAAGTGCGCTGATCCGAGCATGACGGCTTCTTCTTCCTAATTTTGTCCTATGTGTTTAATGCCCGACCTCTTCTCCACGAAACCCTAATACTATAAATAGATGCTCTAGCCCCTCTTCTCAAAACACAACAATATTCTTCTCATACTTCTCTTCTCTTCTTACATTTTTCTTTAGATTAGGAGGAGGGGGAACTAGCCTCCCTTTTCTCATTTTCTTCTTCTTTAGTCTTTAGTTCTTAGTTTATTTCTGTCCTTTCCATATCAAAAATTTAGTTTAGAACAATAAGAATTTCATCCTTGTAATCTCCTTTGTGTTGTTCAAGCGTTGTAATTGGTGGATCGTTTATTATGTGTAAGGATTTTCTATTATTGTTATCGTTATCGTCATTGATCGTCATATAGGTATTTCTGTTTTATCCCTTGTTTAATGTTTTTATTGTTTTCCATTTGATTGTTATTCACTTTACATATTGTCTTAGATTCATTTTAGTACCGTTATAATCGTTGTTTCATTTCCTAGATTGTCAATTAGCGTCGTTATTATCGCCATATAAAGAGTCAAATAAACATGGCAATCCTAGTTTTCATTGTTAATATCATTTTGGATTTAGACATTATCATGAGTGAGTAATCACCTTTCTAGGGTGTAGGGTAGCCATGTTAGATTGATTAAAAGATGTTAATTGGATAAAAGAAATTGTGCCTTTAAAACGTTGTGTCTACGCATGTTTGGATTGTAACGATAGTTATCAATTTCTGGCCGGAAATCATCGACTAAAATGGAATTCTTTTCCAAGGTAGAGATGCGTGAATTGAATAGACAAAGCATGACATGGTAGATTAAGACCTAGTAAATCGCCTAAAAAGCCTGCTAGACCATCTGATCTATGATTGTAATGAACACATCATTCTTACGAACTCACAATGAATTATTTGCATGTTCCAAATCCAATTTCATCAATATGTCAATCTACATGTGTGAACCTACTTCCCTAGATGTTTTTCATTACTTGCTTTATTGTTTTCATTTGTTTTTATTTTGTTTTCATTTATGCTTTATATTAGTTTAGATATCAAAATCCCAAAACCCAGATATTCGTTATATAAAACCCAATTGCGAGACATTTCACATTCTATAGGAAACACCATCTCCCTGAGGATCGACCCCTACTTCCCTAATTACATTAATTTGTTATTAGCCTTGTCTGGGTAATTTATCTTTGTATCGGGCTTGCGACAAGCACGATCAAATTTTTGCGCCGTTGCCGGGGAGCACGGTTTAATTTTCCTTTTTCTTGTGATTTTTATCGCAATTAGTTTTATCTAGTCTTTAGGAACCCAAAATTTCTTTAGACCTCTCTTGATTTTTCATCTTAGCTTTCTAATCTTATGCCCAGATCTTCTAGAATAGGGACCCCTATCTCTTTAGACCCCGACCTAGAAAGAACTCTGCGTAGGAGACGAAAACTATTCAACGAAATTTCAAAAGATTCTGATACTTTAAGTTTAGACCATATTCGTGAGAAATACTCAGATATTTTATCTAACCTTGAAGGAGAAGAAGATCCTTTCACATATCCATTCACAAAACCAATCAACCTTCAAACAACACTCCATCTTCATCTTCACAAAATAAAATGGTTCGACTTTCAGACCATTCCAAACCCACCGCAGAAACACTTCCAAGGGGTATTGCTACACCCCAAATCGAAGCCCAAAACTTTGAAATCAAACCCTCCTTCATTAACCTTATAGAAAGAAGCCAATTTAGTGGCAAAGCCACAGAAGATTCCAACCTTCACATCCAAAATTTCTGTGACTATTGCTCCACTATTAGACAAACTAGAGTCACCCAAGGGCAAATTAGAGAGATGCTCTTCTCATTTTCTTTGAAGGGTAAGGCAAAGTTGTGGATTCATAGCCTTGATAAGGTTACATTAGGTATAACCGATTGGGAGAGTTTAGCTCTTGCCTTCTACCAAAAGTATTTTCCTCCAGAGAAGACCGCTTTGTTGAGAAGTCAAATCATTGGTTTCCAACAAGGGGATGATGAGAGCCTATATGAAGCCTGGGAGAGGTACAAGGACTTGCAAAGAGAGTGTCCTCATCATGGGATAGATCCATGGCTCCTTGCCATCACATTCTATAATGGGTGTTATATAGAGTCCCGTCGAATCCTGGATTCTGCTAACAATGGAAGATTTGATCAAATCAATGTTGAAAATGCTCACACTACCATTGAATCCATGGCAATTCACGATTCTCAATATAGAAATTCCCGCTCCATACCATCTAAATCTAAGCAAGAGGACCCCACTTTGACACTTTTACAAGCTCAAGTAGCCCTTCTCACACAAAAGCTAGAACAAATTCAATCCTTTACATCTCAACAGAGTGACAATGGTGTAAGTAAAATTGAAGCCATGCTTCTGCAACTGGCTCAAAGGCAAGACACCATGATAGCTCAATTCCAAGAGAGCGATCAAGCTAAGGATGCCGCCATCAAATTGTTGGAAGCTAAAATTTCCCAATATGCCTCTTCTAATACCCACCAAAACCAAGGGCAGCTGCCTTCACAATGTTATCAACCTCACGAAACTGTAAACGCCATTTCCTCGAGAAGTGGTAAGCATAATGATGAGCCCGTGGTTGTTGATGTTGAGAATGAGGTGCCCATGTCAAAAGGGAAAGAGCCCGAGATTCCTATTGAGATCAATGTCCCATTTCCCGAAAGATTAGCCAAGCACAAGGAGGAGACAAAGTATGGTAAGTTCCTTGACGTCGTCAAGAACTTAAAGGTAACAGTCCCTTTCATTGAATTGCTTACCCAAGTTCCTTCTTATTCCAAGTTTATGAAGGAAGTCCTCAACAAGAAGAGATCCTTCACTGAGATCAAGACCGTAGCTTTCACTGAAGAGTGTAGTGCACTCTTGCAAAATAAGTCTCCACCAAAACTTAAGGACCCTGGTAGTTACTCCATCCCTTGCACTATAGGCACGTATACCATTGATAAGGCCCTTTGCGACCTAGGTGCTAGTGTAAGTGTCATGCCCTTTTCTATTTTTGAAAAACTTAACATGGGTGCTTTGAAATGCACTAATATTACTTTGCAAATGGCGGACCGTTCTCTAAAACAACCTATGGGTGTTTTAGAAGATGTGCCCGTCAAAGTTGGTAAGTTTTTCATTCCAGTTGACTTTCTAGTACTTGACATAGCCGAGGACTCTCAAATCCCAATCATTTTGGGAAGACCCTTTTTTGCACACCACTGGTGCAGTTTTTGATGTCAAGAATGGGAAGTTAACATTAGAGATAGGAGATGACAAGGTGATTTTTAGTAAAACTTCCACCGTTCGGAGTCCTGTGTTAGAAGACTCATGTTATGTGCTTAATGTTGATGACTCTTCTATTGTTTCTTCTATGCCTCGATCCTTACTGACGGATCCGCTGGAGGCACATGTTAGTGTTGATTCTCTTGCTGGTGAGCATACTAAAAGCACTACTGCTAAAAGTGCTAGAAGGGGCTATTCTCGGAAAAGCTTGGCTTGGATGGAGAATGTAAAGATTGCTGTGAAGATGAGTTTGGATGATAGTGAGCTTAAAGATAAAGGGTGATTTCGAAGAAAGAAATGAAGTCTAGCAAGACTTTTAAATTGCCCTTCTCGGGAGGCAACCCGTGTTCCTTTTCTTTTTGCATTTTTATTTTTGTATTCCCTTTTTCATTGTTAGGATTTATTTTGCAGATGAAAGAGTTTTTGAAGAATCTATAAAGACCTTCCTTGTCAAGTCCAAAAGACTAGCTTGGGGGAGTCCGCGCTGACTAGTAAGCTTCACTCTTCTTTCATTTTTCCTTTTCCCCATTAAGCATCTCATTGCATCTTTTGTCTTTGTGCTCACATTGAGGACAATGTGATGTTTAGCTTGGGGGAGGGATTGCATTTTCCCATTTTGCATTTTAGTCGATCATTTTTTAAATTTTGAATAAAAGAAAGAGAAGACTTTTGAGAAAATTTAAAAATTTCTGAACATAATTGAATGCTTTTCATGCTTTGCTTGCTTGTTTACTATGCTATCGTGTTACATTTCCCAAACTTAGAGCTTCCAAAAGATAATGGTTCAATATTTATCGAATTGTGCATACATGGGGAAGTCTTGTACACGGTAGGCATGTAATGAATCTATAGATGAGTACGCTTGATCTTGACATTTGGCAAACTACATATATTGTAAGGTAGAACCTCCTTAGACTGGTACATCTATAACCAGTCTCATCTAGGTGTGTGTAGTTCTCCTTGTGATGTGTGTCATGTCAAAACGCATAAGTATGGTTCTCATTTCATTCCTATAAGCATTGCATTCATGATTCACTAAGATTTGAAGCCTTTTTCACTTTGAATTACACCTCAAATAAGCCCCGTCATACAAATGTTTCACAAGATAATCGCTACATACAAAAACTTCCTACCTTTTGAGCTAGTAGCTAGACTATGGTGTGTGGGTGCTCTTTTGAGAAGATTTGTTCTTATATGACAAAGTGAATTTGGGAGAACGAAAATGTTCAAGAAGTGATGTTATGTTCAAAAAAGAAAAAAAAATAAGAATAAAAAAGAGAAAAAAAAAGGAAAAGGAAAAAAGAATTAAAAGAAGAAGTTGCGAGTATCTCCTCAAAATGTCAAATCAATAGAAGGAGTTCACTCTTGTGTTTCGTGTGTAATAAGCCAATCCGTTACTTCTGGCTTCGTTATTTGTCTTTTGAGAATTAACCGAAAGTTTGGATTGAGTATTCATTTATCATTGGTCAGTTGCTAGCTCATTCTAATCTTCACATGACCATAACTATTTGTCCACCTTTCACCCATTTCCCAAAGCCTTCTTCCTATTTTTCCGGCTACTTTTCTATGTGCATTATGATCTTTGACTTGTGTTTTGAATTGTTTACCATATTAGACTGCGGACACATTTTCATAAGTC